>JALPQI010009836.1:0-47586 GCA_025490895.1 Thaumatotibia leucotreta | reverse complement strand
GAAACCCGTGTACGTGTAACACGAACACGGGTATGAGAAACGTTGACACGAAACCCGGACACGACCGCGAGCCCTAGTAAGAATACATTTGTCACCACCCCAACTCCTCCTGCGGGTGTCGTAAAAGTCAACTAAGGGAAGTGCCACTGACCATTATTTGATAAAAGATTGATGATGGGCAGCAGCGTCATCATAGTGGACACATTACTGCGATCGCCAATCCGCTTGCCCAGCGTGGCGATTATGGGCATTTACCTCCTAATGCGTTTATACCTACGCATAGTTAACCCTTAACCACCTACGTGCGGTCTCACAGACACTGAATTATACAAAATTGACAATAACTGAATGCAAGTCTATCGCTCACGCCTCTGTGACCTTGTACCTTTGCCCGGCCCCTCCGTTTTGCCAGCCATGCTGTCGACTCGTTCAGATGTGCACTCATTTGGATTTGGTGAGTAATAAACTAGCATCAGCGGTCTGTGAGACCGCATGTAGGTGGTTACGATACATTTGTAAGTGTCTCAGGGACCGCACGTAGGTGGTTGTGTTATTTGAATCTCATAATAATTGTTACTATAGTTTGACACAGTCTTGAAAAAAAGTTCAAATTTATGAAGAAACTGGCCGAAAAATTACTGAGACCCTATTTAGAGCGTCGTGCAAATAATCAGCGTCTTCCGCGGGACTAAAAAATTGGTTTGAATTTGAATGTTCAAACAAATTGTGTGTCGACGACAGACAAGAATGGTTATTTTAAAAGCATGTAATTTTACAAAAATATCTTATTTGTAACCAAATTAGATAGTTTGATAGCATTTTTGATTGCTCAATTTTATTGTTTGATAATGAAAATATTTATATTAATGTTCTTTAATGTTGTAATCTCATATCCTGAAGGATACTTAGTTTTGTAATCGAAAATACAACAAGTTAATAAATATGTTAAGTTTGAAATACAAAATGTTGATTATTTTTGTATTCTTGTTGGTTAATAAATGCCTGAAACAATTTAAAGTGTATTTAATATATTTAAACCCTCTTCAGTCACGCCAAAGTAAATAAATCAGGTCCCATAAGAAGGAGCGGTCTCCATGACCGCACGTAGGTGGTTGTGTGATACAAACAGGACGTAGGTAGTCAAGGGTTAATAGGAGAGGCCTACGTCCAGCAGTGGACTATCATATGCTGATAATGATGATGAAAGACAGAAGAAAAACAAAAGGTGATCATTACGAATACATTGGTTGTTCTCTTTTCGTATACTCAACATTACCAATAAATCCTAATACAACTCGAAGTTCACTATTAATGATCCAATAAACATCGAAGTAAACTGAGTAAGTATCTTATACTGGCACTACTGGCAGGCTTCCAACAAGCATTAAACTCGTACTAAAATTCCCGAGAAATCGACAGACGCATTTATTCAGGATTCTTAAAAAATTAAATCAATTCCATTTCGATTAATTAGGTATTTAGGTATAGGTTTGCCGCCATTTCTTACTGACAAGTTGTTTTGCCAGCAAATAATGGCCGAGGATTGTACTTGAAGAACTTTGTTTTCATTCGATAAACACGTTGCGTGGTCAGGGTCACGTTTTCTAAAGTTACAATTTACAATTTTGCTGTTTGACTCTCTTTCTAGCCAATGCGTGCGTGCGTTAGAGAGGCAAACAGTGAAATTGTAAAATGTAACTTTATAAAACGCGATCCTGTGTAGGTATTATAGAAAATAGTATGGAGAGCACAAAATATTGCGGCAGCCCGAGGAGCATGGCGTATGCCAACGATGTGACGGGCTACTCGCTAAGGGTGCAGCAGCTGCGGTCGTGCCACTACGTGCACTTCAGCCCGCTGCAGGACACCATCGCGAGTGCAGACTTCCGAAGGGCGTCGTGTTTCAGCAGTTCCGAGGCAATCTGCCTAATTCTTCTCAGGATCAGACGGCGCAACGGGGCTACGTCGTTACGTCGCCTAAACCAAACTAGTTTTAAGTTGTTTTGTAGAATGATGGTTGTGTAATTTGTGTCTGGCCACCGTACGAGGAATGAATGTAAATTCATGCATTCAATTTTGTTTTCACCTCAGCGACTCGAACATGGCGGTTTTGCTGCTTGAAATGAGTGAGCAAAATGCAATTTTGCTGCGAGAGTCAGAAAAACTAACTTTTTAATTTTTCGTATCGTTGCTTAGTCGCAGGTCATCTTTTCATTCTTCGGGGTGTAATACAAACTTTGAACATTTAAACTTCATTACTTCCGTACCGGAAGGCGTAGCGTGGGTAGGCCCCCCACAAGGTGGACCGATGACCTGGTGAAGGTCGCAGGAGTCCGCTGGATGCGGGTGGCGCAGGACCGGTCATTGTGGCAATCTTTGGGGGAGGCCTATGTTCAGCAGTGGACGTCTTTCGGCTGATATGATGATGATGATGATGATGATGACATCCGTCACTTTCATTCCGCTTCCAAAAAAAAGATAGATATTTCGATTAAATATTAATTATATTATATTAAATAATATTATATTAAATATTTCGATTCGTCATTCGAGATAGAAACCTACGTAGTAGTAGGCCCCTAACTTTTTTTTTACTTTGGTTTTTGTGGACAGGCGGAAGCACTAAGCCATACTGCCTAGTAGGCACCCAAAAGGCGGGAATGAAAAATTCGTTCGGATACAAAATACTTATAAACTTGTATAATAATATTACGCTTATAAATAAATCTAATATTATTTTAATCCTATGAGTACTGTAACGTATCGACATCAATTGAAGATAATTCTTTGCTTTCATTCTTTTTGTAGGCGTTCGATTTAAAATATCATGACGTCGCCGCGTACCACGTGACTTACAATTGTACGTCAGTGTTTTCATTCAGGATACTATGGAATTAAACAGAGCGGGTAGAATTTCAACCAATCAGATTCGAGCTAGTTTATTGTTAGCCAATGGTAAAAGATGTTCAGTATGAGGTGATTCAAAGACGTCGAATGAACGAACAATTGAGGGATTGAGAATGAGAGTTGAGAGAATCTGACTTAAGGGAGTGTAACAGGTATTCGAGGCTTTTTCGTCGGCAGAGCGTCGAGCCGTAAGGAAGTCAGTGAGTTTAGTTCGTAAGGCATATCGTGATTAGAATTGTTCACAGATATAGCAGGCAGGCTTTACGGCAGTGGAGGCATAGGGCGAATAACACCATTCCTGGGCGTGATTCGAAGATAAAAATGCGGTACCACCCGGCATTTGGGCGCACAAAGGAAGCACCAGCATGGATATGGTACGTCGCCTCTGGCATACTTTATATTTATAGGAATTGCTTTGTGATTTGTAGAATAATAGGTGCATCGAATCATACGGGATTCTAGCGATATGTTAGAAAGTGGGTAGATTCAGATTCTGTTGAAAGGAAAATGGATACGTTGTTCTTTGCAGATGAGCGTGCCCAAATATCTAGTTTCTGTTATGCGTGTTCAATTGTGATAATCGTGTTTATTCATAGTCTAAATATTGAATAGTTATTATTCCGACATACTTTCGACAATGCTTTATAGAATTACTAAGTGGTAACGATCGTACTGGTTGATTAGTGACTACTATAAGTTTACGGCAAACCGACACAAGGGCGAACGTAAGTTATTTAATATTAATTTAATGAATTAGTTTTAGCTTGTAGTTGGGGTCCGGCTTGTGTGGGGGTGTCTGGATACAGGGCCCGTGTCTGGATGGTTTTCATGCAGATTGGATCTTAAATTGCAATCTATGACAGGAATATAATGATAAATCATTGCTTGTGATCGTGCGTGTGTCCGGTTGATTTAATTTACTTAACTTGCTTTATAATGTTCAGCGTAACGGCAATACGAAGATAATCGAGTGACATTTTAATAACGTAACATGTTTATCTAAATATTTTCTGTATTAATTATTAGGTTGCCGTATTCTTTGGTCGACAGTAGTAGACCGGTGGAGCGCGCAGCATTGGTTCATGTAGGTTGTATAGATGCGCCACGTGTTAACACGTTCAATGCGGTAGGGGTCTTTCGACCTCTTACAAGGTGTGGTTAGTTACGAGTTAAGCCTATTGCATCAGTGTTAAAATATGATACTTACAAAGTGAATAATTAAATAAACTGTTTTATAATGGTGTTTTATAAATACTTCGATTCATTAATATTTCATTATTAGATATAGTGTTTCCCTTAAATTTGGCCTTTAATTCAGTGCCATTCTACTCCGCTGTGAGCTTGTGGTATTATTTTAGCACACTATTGTATTTAATACGTTCACTGCGGTTGGGGGTTGGGGGTCTTTCGATCCCTTACAAAGTATGGTTAGTTGTGAGCAAAGGTAATTGCCGCAGCGAAAACGTTAGGGTGGCTGCTTTCCGTATTAGATTATAGCTCTCATCATATTGCACAGTGTATAAATGTTAGGTAGGTAACTAAATAAATATTCCTCATTTCCGGTTCATGTCCATCGGCGAGAGGCCATATCATCCAGGGATGAAGGGTGTGGAAATGCGGAGTCGACACTACGGGAACTGCTTAGTACCTGCAGTTACATCAGCATCTAATACTTCGTCGGTCGCAAGTGATGCTCAAAGGCGTCAGCCATTTTGTCTTGACAGGACTCCGTTGAACTGGTGTGTTGCTTCTGGTTTATTTAATAGATAGGAAAATCTACCCTCCAAATTAAGTGTGTGCCATATTGAAAAATAATTCTAAACTTAAATATATTATATTAATGTTATGGAGAACGGGCTAGGATCTATTTTAATTGAATACCACTATTTGATGATTTATTGGTTAATTATTTAGAGTTTATACTTTATTGGAATAATTATCGATTAAACAGAATATTTCATGGGCAATAATTGCTTAATTAGTTTTAGTATTTGAATTACTCTTTTAGTATTCTTCTATTATTCCGTTCAATTATAATCCGTAATCAAAAATATTAACTTCTTATGAATACCTCTTATAAACATGATCTTTTCTACTTTCCGGTGTTTCGTGCGTACGAGAGAGAGGGCGCCATGTACAGACGACAACACGACACCGCTACACGCGTGCTTCGTGTTGGGTCGGCCCTGCTACTCCATTCATAAGGGTGCCATATACAGCGTCTGCATCTCGGCGTCACTGCTCGCGTGCTACGTGTTGGGTCCACACTGTTATTCCATACATTATCGTCCATTCGAGCGGATATACGTTTCATTTAGAATTAAGGGTATTACAGATTTAACATCTACCGTACGACATATAACTGCAGTTGATATTTTAGTTGTCTATCGTGATTGAGAATCTAATATAATACATAATTATATTGCTGTTTACAAGTTCTAGATTGATAACGCACTGCTATTTAATATCTTATATTTAATGTCATAAATATTGCGCTATGATCAGTGCATCCACTTACTTGATTTATCTAGACGCGGCTCTTTGCTAATGAATCACGCAGTAATTGAAGTCACTAAGTAGAAATAGTTGATCCATCAATAGTATATTAGAAACTATGAATGCGTGATTCATTACAATGATTATAAACTGTATATCACGTGTGCGTTATGGATTTGAGACTCTTATAAAATGATCCAGATTTTAATATTTTAAACTTATTCTAAACATTTAAGTATATATTACCCTACTGTCAATTAAAGCATAATTTGAGCTACTTACATCATATAACGGAACGTACAAATTCACAGAATTGATTAAAATGCTAAAATTATTATTTTGAATTGGAAATGACCGCGTTTAACAATAAAGTTGTAATTAATGGAATTGGGCTTACGTATCTTTGATAATGTGATTCGTTTAGTTGAGAGATGTGGTTCTAGTAACTATTATGGAAATATTAATATTAAATTTAGTTAAACTCTGCTTACGTCCGGGATCGAGGTTCTCATAAGTCACCTAATTTGTTAGGGGACCACGAGTTTCATGGTAGAACTTCGTCTTTGATCGATGCCCTCGCGTGATCTTTGAAAAGGGTGAATCGCTTGGGCTTGTAATTTATTTACACTCGCGAAATGGGCCGCTTGGCTAGAACTATTCTGGCAAGACGTCCAAATAGCATACGATAAGACATCTGTACCTTTGTTTGCTAACATTTGTGGTTAAAGACCCCAATTATATATTTAAATACAATCTAATTTTTATACTATATGGGCGAGGCCGCAAGTGCGAAGCTCAACGATCTTACAGACTATTGACTTAGTTGTCTCATGCTTTCGGGCTGGGCTTGCTACCATGGACCTTGAATAATACTGTGCATTGATGTGCAATTCCCAGTACTATGGTCAAACTTGGTTCTTTCATATGTAATACTACAGTTTCTGAATTGCCTTCTCTATATGTCAAAGAGGTAATATATACAAGGGGTACCTTTGTAGCCATGCAAACAAGTATAATTCTTATTGAACAATAATCCGATGCTTGTATTAAGTGTTCAAAAGATACACCAATCAATATATTATACACGTATTCTTGCTATCTCAACTAACTGATTCCATTATTATCGTCATTGTCATGCCCACATTGACTCCAGATTATTATGACTCTTCTAGAAAAGAGTATTGTTATTACAAAATTATCACATTCTTATTTTAGTCTCGGAATTTGTATCTTCGGATCTATTCCTAGCGTTTGGATATTCTCAATGCTAGTCTGTTGACTTACCTGAGGGTTTTGCATCGGTTTGCAGCACTAAATACCCAATATGGATAGTATAGAATCGGTCCACGCTGAGACTCTCGTTCAGGCATTACCATTGTCATGCGTGTGTTCATCAACACAGTATAAAACATAAGCGTCATTTAGTTATAAGTTAGTTTTAAGTGGTTTAGTATTAAGGTACTGATTCATCGTTATTTCTGCGTTCACTTCAGCTTTGCCTCGGCTTGCTGAAGACATAATAATGTTATATCAAACATAATATTTCTGAGTATTCTTATAGAATACTATTACATAAGTGGTTGTCTCATAACGCTATGGGACTTATCTAATCATACGGCTTATATATATATTACATATTAACGTCTTGAGAGGCATATTGTCACATTCTTATTCTCAAGTCTCTGAATTTGTATCTTCGGATCTTTTCCTAGCGTTCGGATATTCTATACAAGTCCATTGTTATACTCGAGGGTTTTGCATCGGTTTGCAACTCTAAATACCCAATCTGGATTGTATAGAATCGGTCCACGCTGAGACTCTCGTTCAGACATTGGCCAACATAATGACGTGTGCGTTTGGTTAATATATTATACGAGCGGCTTATAGCTGATCATAGGCAGCTATTTTATTCTTACAATAATCAAGAATAACACTGTATTAGTAATGTAAGACTAAGCGTGGTTTATAGTTGATAAGTTAGTTTTAAGCGTTTATCATTAAGGTAATTCATAAACTTTAAATCCAATTCTTACAACTTTATCAATTTATATCTTTTAAACTACTCTTCATAATCTTAACTTAATTTTCTGCTGTTACATTCTAAATCTACACTTGACATATATGGGGTATCATATACAGAGTCTAATTTGTAATCTCTTTTACTTATCTGGATCATTTTATAGGCGTTATCTAATCTTTGTAGAGACAATGTTTGACATTTAAAATATTACTTTCATCTAGCTAATATTCACTGCAGATATTATTATTATTTAGGTTTGACAATTTTAGAGTGTTTAATAATATTCACTTATTTGTCCTAATGTCCTAATGTCTAATGTTTTTAGTTATCAAGCTTTCTAATTACTTCACATTTAATTCCTTGTGTAGAATATTCAAATGGATTTGATATTATTGTGTTTGTTGGAACATATTTCGGACATAGACTTTGTAACATTTCTCCTACCTCAGAGGATTTGGGTTATTGCTTATCATAATGTTGTCCAATTTACCACTAGATGATCATGCTATTATCAATATTTTATTATATTAATTTCTATTTTTGTGTGTGTGTGCAGGTTAACCTTTGGCGTCAGGTTTTTGTACCGTCATGTTTTCCTGACTTAGGTATTTGGCCCTAGCAATCATGACGGTGTATCTCATGAAGTCCTAACCAGACCAAATGAGATACAGAGCTTGTAGAGTCCTTAGATTTAATTGTAAAACTAAAAAGAAATTTTAAATTAATAAATATTTTCTTTTTCCTCTCTATACCTTGTTTGTTTTATACTTTTCCCTAAACTTTAGATTTCCCTATTACAGAGCTTTATTGGAGCTTCATAGTTTTCACATTTTCAGTAATGAAGCTTTTAGCCCATGTAGGATGTTACAATTTGGTGCCGTGACCAGGATCTGATTTATTTATTATTTTGCCTATTTAGGCACAATTTGATGTTCGTGAAATGGTCTGAGGTTTGAAAGTGAGGAATGTTCATTGTCTGTACTTGTTCCAACAACCACACATGCAGTCATCTATTAAAAGTTATCTAATTTGTGTATTCGTTAATATTTTAGTAAAATAAAGATAAGTTTAATAAGAATTGTTGCAGGTATTCATACAACAAGTATTTATTTCTGTTGGTAAGTTTTATTTTACATTTTTATGATTGTATGTTGAAAAACTAACTGTGTGGGTAAAATTCACGTTTCTAATCGTATTATATCCATTAAGTTCTGTTTTGTATTATGCAAACTACTAATAATTATTATATTTTATGACTTTTATGACATGTCCCATTTAAATGTAATGTTTGTTTTTCGTTCCCTGTCTCGCGTGTGTATATTAAATTGTAGACGTCATTAGATTGCTTCAATCTGGCTTCAAATTCGTGTCTATCTTTCATTTCGATTTTAGAAATATTTCGATCATTTAATTACACTTTACCAGTAAATTATTGTATTTTGTTCTGTTAGGGGTATCTAGGTTACTTTGGCTAGCGTTCTTATAATTTTCTTGTGACAACTGTCTTATTTGCCCCATTTAGGTTATTTTCAGAATTAAGTTTTCAGTTTTATGACTTTCCTTAATTTCGATCTGCCTTTTATTTCGTATTATTACAGTAATTATCCATTTAGCTTAAAATATTTTGCATTTTCTGTTAGGGGTATCTAGGTTTCTTTGGCTAGCGTTCTTATAATTTTCTTGTGACAACTGTCTTATTTGCCCCATTTAGGTTATTTTCAGAATTAAGTTTCAGTTTTATGACTTTCCTTAATTTCGATCTCTGACTTTTATTTCGTATTATTACAGTAATTATCCATTTACTTTAAAATATTTTATTTTGAATTATGTTCTACGCTGATTTATAGGCACATACCATTAATGGGATACCTGTGTAATTCATGTTGTTCAGATTTTAAATTTATGTGGAAGTATATGAAATTATTAACTTTTAAAGAATTACTTCAGACAATATTTTAAGTGCTTTCTAATACATAAACTTGATTGATAACATATTTCATTGATTTATTTTGGAAAGCCAGATTTAATTTATTACTAAAATTGATACCGATGTCCATGGGTTTCAAATATGATAAGGATATTACATAATTTGAAGTTTAATACTTAACAGATTTTTTAAATAAAGGTACAAATTTTCATATTTTTCATGAATTAGTTATATAGTTTAATCCTTTCGAGAAATTTCAATCCATCCTTTAATGTAATGTATGCCATAAATGTCTTTGTCTTGTGGGCGTGTTTCATAGCCACAAACTTATTTCCACTCTTTAGACTTGCTTTGGAAACTCCTAAGTGAATATGAATCTTTAATTTCATTAAAGAAAAAAAATCGACACGATTCTTGTTATATTGGGCTGTTAGTGATGTTTTATTTTGTTTTCAAAAAAATGTTGTTCTCTTTTTTGAGTTTATTCCTTTTGTTTGATTTCAGGTTGAAAATAAATTTATTGTTTCCTTTTATAAGAATGAGCAGTTACTATTTATTATTGACTTAATATTTATATTATACCAAGTTGAGTTAAATAGTCAAAACTCTATTGTAGAATAAATTGTATTCCTTGGTGTATAGGTACATGATTTAGACAAAATTTGCAAATATTCGTTTAATTAAAGAAGCGAATTTGTAATGTCGGTAGTCTTCTATTTCGAAGCATCGTTGGTTCCGTAGAATTTTGATTTGTACACTTGATAATTTACTTTTCTTATGTTGATATTTACTTTTCCAATTTGTTTTGAGCTTCTGGTAGACTTTTAGATTTTAAATAAATCATTCAAAGAGTTCTACAAGCCTTATTTTCATATTCAGAGTAACAGGATCCTGCCTGATAACTTATTAAATTACTATACATTGCAGCGGGTTATATTATTAATTTAAATTGTCTATGTAGTTACTATTTAGCAATTTCAGATTTGATGGTTGAAATAGGTGTTATTTAAACAACCACTATATTAACTGATTAAATTTAATTCTTATTACATGGATTTACTTATGCAGCGAAAGCTTATTCATTTTGGCTTCAGGTTATAGATATTTATTCCCAGAAATTTAATTTATGTGTCACTTAGGAATAAGTAAAGTATTTAAAATTAACATAAATAATGGAGTGAGAATGAAATTCTAGTACTAAATTATTTTAAATAAATATGCATCGTTATAGGGTTCATTGTATCTTTGCATTGGCGTTGGGGGTAATTTAATATTTACTTATCAAATAGTCAAGTTAAACTAAAATAATATATTTTGTCTTTGAAATTATGAAATAAGAGTTTAGTGACTATAACTGGCTCCTCTTAATGATTTATTTGTTGTTTCTGTAGTGGTCTACCAGGGTGGCTTTTATACACCTGTGTAATATTTAAATATCGTGAGTTACATGTTCAAAAATCTAGCGGTTGAAATTGTCACTCTTGTGCCGTTTAATATGTTTGAGTAGGGTATTGTTTAATAGGTTCCCTGATAACCATGTGTTATGATTACATATTGCTTTTAGTAGGAATGGGTCTCTAATTGATTCATTGAATGAGTGCCAATACTATAAATATTCACAATTAGTTTCGCGTTTGTAGGAAGCATTACTGTCTTATTTAAGTTAAATTGATAGATAATTATCAACTTTCATGTTCTTTAAGGGTTAATTTTACATTGGAATCATGATTAATCTATTGAATTTTGATGTTTGATGCTACATATTTGTTTCAACTTACACGTACCTAGTCCTATTTTTTATTAATTCCAATAAAGGTTGATTGGGTATATTTATCTTTAAATTCATACTGCATCTAGTTGGGCCCATTATTAGATTATACAGATAAGTAATTATAAATTTAATTTGAATCACGAACTTCTTTGCACATTTTAGTTTTATTACTTTACCCTTCATTTGCTTTTAATTTAGATTTTTTCATTCTACAGTTTTATACTTAGGTATATAAATGGTTAGTCTAAACTCTTAACAGGTAATGAATAGTAATGATATGAGCAAATTGAGTCATTTCGATGAATTCATTCCCTTCGTTGTTATGACATGATCCAAAATGCTTTTACAGTAGGGATTTCGTGTGGTTTGTATGTATTGTTTATAAACATTGTTTTATCAGTTTCCTGAGCATTTATTACATGGAAATTCTTTTTCCGCCAGCTTACATTAAAGCTGTCAAAGGTGGACGTCGGGTTACTCTGAAACAGTTGACCTCCAAGGTTTAGAGATAAAATCTACATATTTAATTGTTTGATTCCATTTCCATCCATCCATTTTAGTTTGTCGAGTTCTCGTTGTGTTGGTTGTAGATAAGTCACTGTAGTTTTGAGAACACAATCAGGATTCATTATTATGGTTCATTAATAGTTCTTGTTGCTGTTATTTCGGAACATCATTTGATGTGTTTTATAGTTTCTAACGTTCTTAATTTTAGTTATTTACGCGGTTATTTAATATTTGTTTAATGACAAGGAGTTTGATCATAAATATAAAATGTTAGCGTGTTGAAACCAGCCATATTCTGCAAGAAGTAATAGGTACGTTACTTTGCCCAGTTCTTTTTGTTTTAGAAACCGTCCATTTAGGTGGATTCGCAAGTTGCATTCAGTATGATAATAGTAACTTGATTAATAAAAAAACGTAGTTTTATTTTTGTCTTGACTTCATAAAATTAAAGATAATATCATATAAACGTCTTTTATATTCTCTTCTTTTACAAGTTATTTGTGATTCAGGATAATCGAGGCTCGATTTATTTAAAGTTATTTCAAAGAGTGGTTTCGTTACTTTCTTGTCATGATCTAAGTGCTCTAATTATCTATTCTTGATGTCTATTCTATTGTTAGTATTATTACTCCGGTAAACTCCGTAAATATACTAAGGGCGATTGTAACGTATCGACATCAATTGAAGATAATTCTTTGCTTTCATTCTTTTTGTAGGCGTTCGATTTAAAATATCATGACGTCGCCGCGTACCACGTGACTTACAATTGTACGTCAGTGTTTTCATTCAGGATACTATGGAATTAAACAGAGCGGGTAGAATTTCAACCAATCAGATTCGAGCTAGTTTATTGTTAGCCAATGGTAAAAGATGTTCAGTATGAGGTGATTCAAAGACGTCGAATGAACGAACAATTGAGGGATTGAGAATGAGAGTTGAGAGAATCTGACTTAAGGGAGTGTAACAGGTATTCGAGGCTTTTTCGTCGGCAGAGCGTCGAGCCGTAAGGAAGTCAGTGAGTTTAGTTCGTAAGGCATATCGTGATTAGAATTGTTCACAGATATAGCAGGCAGGCTTTACGGCAGTGGAGGCATAGGGCGAATAACACCATTCCTGGGCGTGATTCGAAGATAAAAATGCGGTACCACCCGGCATTTGGGCGCACAAAGGAAGCACCAGCATGGATATGGTACGTCGCCTCTGGCATACTTTATATTTATAGGAATTGCTTTGTGATTTGTAGAATAATAGGTGCATCGAATCATACGGGATTCTAGCGATATGTTAGAAAGTGGGTAGATTCAGATTCTGTTGAAAGGAAAATGGATACGTTGTTCTTTGCAGATGAGCGTGCCCAAATATCTAGTTTCTGTTATGCGTGTTCAATTGTGATAATCGTGTTTATTCATAGTCTAAATATTGAATAGTTATTATTCCGACATACTTTCGACAATGCTTTATAGAATTACTAAGTGGTAACGATCGTACTGGTTGATTAGTGACTACTATAAGTTTACGGCAAACCGACACAAGGGCGAACGTAAGTTATTTAATATTAATTTAATGAATTAGTTTTAGCTTGTAGTTGGGGTCCGGCTTGTGTGGGGGTGTCTGGATACAGGGCCCGTGTCTGGATGGTTTTCATGCAGATTGGATCTTAAATTGCAATCTATGACAGGAATATAATGATAAATCATTGCTTGTGATCGTGCGTGTGTCCGGTTGATTTAATTTACTTAACTTGCTTTATAATGTTCAGCGTAACGGCAATACGAAGATAATCGAGTGACATTTTAATAACGTAACATGTTTATCTAAATATTTTCTGTATTAATTATTAGGTTGCCGTATTCTTTGGTCGACAGTAGTAGACCGGTGGAGCGCGCAGCATTGGTTCATGTAGGTTGTATAGATGCGCCACGTGTTAACACGTTCAATGCGGTAGGGGTCTTTCGACCTCTTACAAGGTGTGGTTAGTTACGAGTTAAGCCTATTGCATCAGTGTTAAAATATGATACTTACAAAGTGAATAATTAAATAAACTGTTTTATAATGGTGTTTTATAAATACTTCGATTCATTAATATTTCATTATTAGATATAGTGTTTCCCTTAAATTTGGCCTTTAATTCAGTGCCATTCTACTCCGCTGTGAGCTTGTGGTATTATTTTAGCACACTATTGTATTTAATACGTTCACTGCGGTTGGGGGTTGGGGGTCTTTCGATCCCTTACAAAGTATGGTTAGTTGTGAGCAAAGGTAATTGCCGCAGCGAAAACGTTAGGGTGGCTGCTTTCCGTATTAGATTATAGCTCTCATCATATTGCACAGTGTATAAATGTTAGGTAGGTAACTAAATAAATATTCCTCATTTCCGGTTCATGTCCATCGGCGAGAGGCCATATCATCCAGGGATGAAGGGTGTGGAAATGCGGAGTCGACACTACGGGAACTGCTTAGTACCTGCAGTTACATCAGCATCTAATACTTCGTCGGTCGCAAGTGATGCTCAAAGGCGTCAGCCATTTTGTCTTGACAGGACTCCGTTGAACTGGTGTGTTGCTTCTGGTTTATTTAATAGATAGGAAAATCTACCCTCCAAATTAAGTGTGTGCCATATTGAAAAATAATTCTAAACTTAAATATATTATATTAATGTTATGGAGAACGGGCTAGGATCTATTTTAATTGAATACCACTATTTGATGATTTATTGGTTAATTATTTAGAGTTTATACTTTATTGGAATAATTATCGATTAAACAGAATATTTCATGGGCAATAATTGCTTAATTAGTTTTAGTATTTGAATTACTCTTTTAGTATTCTTCTATTATTCCGTTCAATTATAATCCGTAATCAAAAATATTAACTTCTTATGAATACCTCTTATAAACATGATCTTTTCTACTTTCCGGTGTTTCGTGCGTACGAGAGAGAGGGCGCCATGTACAGACGACAACACGACACCGCTACACGCGTGCTTCGTGTTGGGTCGGCCCTGCTACTCCATTCATAAGGGTGCCATATACAGCGTCTGCATCTCGGCGTCACTGCTCGCGTGCTACGTGTTGGGTCCACACTGTTATTCCATACATTATCGTCCATTCGAGCGGATATACGTTTCATTTAGAATTAAGGGTATTACAGATTTAACATCTACCGTACGACATATAACTGCAGTTGATATTTTAGTTGTCTATCGTGATTGAGAATCTAATATAATACATAATTATATTGCTGTTTACAAGTTCTAGATTGATAACGCACTGCTATTTAATATCTTATATTTAATGTCATAAATATTGCGCTATGATCAGTGCATCCACTTACTTGATTTATCTAGACGCGGCTCTTTGCTAATGAATCACGCAGTAATTGAAGTCACTAAGTAGAAATAGTTGATCCATCAATAGTATATTAGAAACTATGAATGCGTGATTCATTACAATGATTATAAACTGTATATCACGTGTGCGTTATGGATTTGAGACTCTTATAAAATGATCCAGATTTTAATATTTTAAACTTATTCTAAACATTTAAGTATATATTACCCTACTGTCAATTAAAGCATAATTTGAGCTACTTACATCATATAACGGAACGTACAAATTCACAGAATTGATTAAAATGCTAAAATTATTATTTTGAATTGGAAATGACCGCGTTTAACAATAAAGTTGTAATTAATGGAATTGGGCTTACGTATCTTTGATAATGTGATTCGTTTAGTTGAGAGATGTGGTTCTAGTAACTATTATGGAAATATTAATATTAAATTTAGTTAAACTCTGCTTACGTCCGGGATCGAGGTTCTCATAAGTCACCTAATTTGTTAGGGGACCACGAGTTTCATGGTAGAACTTCGTCTTTGATCGATGCCCTCGCGTGATCTTTGAAAAGGGTGAATCGCTTGGGCTTGTAATTTATTTACACTCGCGAAATGGGCCGCTTGGCTAGAACTATTCTGGCAAGACGTCCAAATAGCATACGATAAGACATCTGTACCTTTGTTTGCTAACATTTGTGGTTAAAGACCCCAATTATATATTTAAATACAATCTAATTTTTATACTATATGGGCGAGGCCGCAAGTGCGAAGCTCAACGATCTTACAGACTATTGACTTAGTTGTCTCATGCTTTCGGGCTGGGCTTGCTACCATGGACCTTGAATAATACTGTGCATTGATGTGCAATTCCCAGTACTATGGTCAAACTTGGTTCTTTCATATGTAATACTACAGTTTCTGAATTGCCTTCTCTATATGTCAAAGAGGTAATATATACAAGGGGTACCTTTGTAGCCATGCAAACAAGTATAATTCTTATTGAACAATAATCCGATGCTTGTATTAAGTGTTCAAAAGATACACCAATCAATATATTATACACGTATTCTTGCTATCTCAACTAACTGATTCCATTATTATCGTCATTGTCATGCCCACATTGACTCCAGATTATTATGACTCTTCTAGAAAAGAGTATTGTTATTACAAAATTATCACATTCTTATTTTAGTCTCGGAATTTGTATCTTCGGATCTATTCCTAGCGTTTGGATATTCTCAATGCTAGTCTGTTGACTTACCTGAGGGTTTTGCATCGGTTTGCAGCACTAAATACCCAATATGGATAGTATAGAATCGGTCCACGCTGAGACTCTCGTTCAGGCATTACCATTGTCATGCGTGTGTTCATCAACACAGTATAAAACATAAGCGTCATTTAGTTATAAGTTAGTTTTAAGTGGTTTAGTATTAAGGTACTGATTCATCGTTATTTCTGCGTTCACTTCAGCTTTGCCTCGGCTTGCTGAAGACATAATAATGTTATATCAAACATAATATTTCTGAGTATTCTTATAGAATACTATTACATAAGTGGTTGTCTCATAACGCTATGGGACTTATCTAATCATACGGCTTATATATATATTACATATTAACGTCTTGAGAGGCATATTGTCACATTCTTATTCTCAAGTCTCTGAATTTGTATCTTCGGATCTTTTCCTAGCGTTCGGATATTCTATACAAGTCCATTGTTATACTCGAGGGTTTTGCATCGGTTTGCAACTCTAAATACCCAATCTGGATTGTATAGAATCGGTCCACGCTGAGACTCTCGTTCAGACATTGGCCAACATAATGACGTGTGCGTTTGGTTAATATATTATACGAGCGGCTTATAGCTGATCATAGGCAGCTATTTTATTCTTACAATAATCAAGAATAACACTGTATTAGTAATGTAAGACTAAGCGTGGTTTATAGTTGATAAGTTAGTTTTAAGCGTTTATCATTAAGGTAATTCATAAACTTTAAATCCAATTCTTACAACTTTATCAATTTATATCTTTTAAACTACTCTTCATAATCTTAACTTAATTTTCTGCTGTTACATTCTAAATCTACACTTGACATATATGGGGTATCATATACAGAGTCTAATTTGTAATCTCTTTTACTTATCTGGATCATTTTATAGGCGTTATCTAATCTTTGTAGAGACAATGTTTGACATTTAAAATATTACTTTCATCTAGCTAATATTCACTGCAGATATTATTATTATTTAGGTTTGACAATTTTAGAGTGTTTAATAATATTCACTTATTTGTCCTAATGTCCTAATGTCTAATGTTTTTAGTTATCAAGCTTTCTAATTACTTCACATTTAATTCCTTGTGTAGAATATTCAAATGGATTTGATATTATTGTGTTTGTTGGAACATATTTCGGACATAGACTTTGTAACATTTCTCCTACCTCAGAGGATTTGGGTTATTGCTTATCATAATGTTGTCCAATTTACCACTAGATGATCATGCTATTATCAATATTTTATTATATTAATTTCTATTTTTGTGTGTGTGTGCAGGTTAACCTTTGGCGTCAGGTTTTTGTACCGTCATGTTTTCCTGACTTAGGTATTTGGCCCTAGCAATCATGACGGTGTATCTCATGAAGTCCTAACCAGACCAAATGAGATACAGAGCTTGTAGAGTCCTTAGATTTAATTGTAAAACTAAAAAGAAATTTTAAATTAATAAATATTTTCTTTTTCCTCTCTATACCTTGTTTGTTTTATACTTTTCCCTAAACTTTAGATTTCCCTATTACAGAGCTTTATTGGAGCTTCATAGTTTTCACATTTTCAGTAATGAAGCTTTTAGCCCATGTAGGATGTTACAGTACCTATTTCATTATTCTCTATCTTAAAATAAAATGAAGAGAGCAATATGTATCGTGAATATTTGTTATTTGTTTTTTTTTTCTTTTGTGAACGAATATTTTAAACGTATAGTTTCAGAACGCGTGTGCAACTTTCCAAATGACAGTTAGTCGTGATTAGTATGTTTTCTTAGAAATAAAACATAACTTAAACTAAAAACTGTGTTTAATATGAGTGAATCAAGTAACGAAGCCGATGTTTTAACTCCTCAAGAGAAAGTTTTGTTGTTTTATTCCTTTGCGTTATAATAATTATGTTCTCGCCGTGTAAAGTTGTATGTATCACGAGAGCAAAGATATTTTCATCACGCTTGCTGTCTAAGCGCGCCATTGCTTGTGCATGCGTAGCGGGAGTAATAGAAAAGTCAGTACGTCATTTAATAATATTTTGTCTTAAAACTTATTTTTTTGTCTGCAAGTGTGATGAAAAACATTGTATGCATCACAATGTACTATTGTCTGTCGTGTTTTTGAGTCCCTCACTACGCTCAAGATTCTAAATGAAAGAATCTTTCGCTTGCTCGGGACTCAACATCAGCACTCGAAACAAAAATCTACTTTACTCTCTAGTTGAACAAATAACTATTTCCGAATTCTGGCCCCGCTTAATACTTCGCAACAAATTGTCGCAAAGTAAAAACCACTACTTGCAACTGGGGAACGATTATTGCGGATAGTTTGGCAATATTTATTGCTTTTGAACTAAAGTAATAAACACAGCCAGGATAGCAAGATTTATAATCCCTTTTGCAAAACGGTTCAAAGCATAGAAATAGTCGTTTAAGAAAATACACAAAATACCTACGAGCAAGCTGCATTGCCAACGGTGTTAAATCGCCAGCATGTTATGTACCATGCTGGCGATTTAACACCAGTATGCCTATATACTTATAGGTATCCATTTCTTTTATTCATAGCGATTTTAAGTTGAATTGTTTGGGTCGAGCACTGGATTAATTGTATTTTATTTTAGTTTCAACTAAATAAAAAAACAGGACGTTCTCAATTCGACTGTATGTTTTTTTTATGCTTGTCACCTCAGAACTTCCGACTGGGTGAACCAATCTTGATGATATTTTTTTATTTGAAAGTTGATGCTTACTAATTGGTCTTATTTTAATTTGGTCCAGTTCTGACAATGGCATACATGAGAAAACCATATAAGTCATAAATTTTAATTAAGCAAGTCCACGACAAATGGGCGAATAACTCAACCAATTTCGATAATTCTTTTTTAACCGACTTCAAAACAAAATGAGATTTTTCCGTTGACACCAAGTCGGAGTATGATAATGGGTTTTTGGAGAAATCAATTGAAGTCGGATTTTCAAATTTTTAATTTTATGAATTTCCTTTGTAAATTCCAATTTATCTTTCTGTCTCAGTTCGCTTCAGCACAACGGATACTGAAGTTCATTGTGACAGCAATATGTATTCGGGCGTTGCCATGAAAAGCCGAAGGAAAAGGATTATACACTGTATCTGTACTACGTATCCAAGGTAGATTTAGACAAAACTAGCGAATGCTCATTCTATCCCCCACTCTACGAAATTCGTTCGTTACACAAAACGTGATTCGTCGAAATTCGTAGATTCGTTCGTTACACAAAACGTGATTTGAAGAAATTCGTTGATTTCGTAGAGTGGGGATTAGAATGAGCATTCGCTCGTTTGGTCTAAATCCACCTTTACGATTCATCTCTAGTGGGCTGCTAGATCATGGAGTAGGCTGGATCGTAGAAACCACAATATCAGCCCGCGCCAGGCCGCAAAGCGCTGTGTATAATTGTGTAGTATGTACACCCCCTTATTCATAAACGTCTGCTAACTTAACAAGCCGCTTATAATTGTTTGTCCCATTCGATCTTAATAATGTGTCCATAAGAGCAAAAGGGACAAACAATTATTAGAGGCTTGTTAAGTTAACAAACGTTTATGAATAAGGGGGTTAGTGTCTAGTGATACGTATACATAACATTGCACCGCCTGATTACTATCCAAGTAAGTTACAATGTATTGTCGCAAATTAAAACTTGTTTCGGGACTACCAGGAGGATCTATCTTCGAGATTCCATAATTGAACTAATGAACTTTCACGATTATCACTCATATTTTATTTTATTTTATTTTATTTATTTCAGTACATCCACATCATATGTATTACACATTACACAATGATATTTTAAAGACAAATGGGTCTTAATCGCGTAAACTCGTAAAGCATAAACGCAGTAGGTATCTAGTTTTAAAATGTTAATCAATCCAATATCAAAATTTGTAGTTGAATAAAGTAGGCAATTGATTGTCACTTCGAAACTAATTAGGTACTACGTTTATGATTAGGTCTAATTCTAGAATAAGTCTAATTCATGTTATTCTAAACAGAATAAATACATTGATTATTAATTATTTCCTTTGTATACCACCACAAAACATCTGAATGCAGATTTTAAGGGACTCAAAGAATACAATATTTTAGTAGGTAGAAGCTACTCGTACTTTAAAGTTACGGATCGCTAAATATGATTTTTCTTTTTCATTCATAAAAATATTCATACATCAAAGAATTCATAGGTACCTATAGTGAATTCTCTTTTGCACGCGCCACTACACTTTAGTGCGATATCTGAAACCTATACGCACTATACAAAGTTAGAATATAAGTCCTTTGTTTTACCCACTTTTCTGCTCGTCTGTCCCTGTCACATCTCAATGACAACCCCATGACAACCCGTGTCGTCTACAGACCTTCCCACATTATTTATGCAATCGACTAAGCCAAATGCGACCTTAAGCCGCTTACGTAAGACTGAGCCAAATGAACGGTTTTTCGGAATCGCATGGATATTCCAGACAAATAGACTATTTTGTTTCTGACGGTTTCAGATTGAATGTGTTAAGCTTATTGGATTGGTAGCGTATATTGGATTTACTGTTTTATTAACGAAGATTTAATTAATAATATATTGACTAAACAAATTCAGCGCCAATACCCGCGTAGCTCGTAAACTTTACTCAGACGACAGACGCCACACAGCGTGTATGTAGCACTTATACATATAAAGAACTCACCTGGCGGTAAAGCGTTAAAAAAATTTAATCCTGATTCATGGGCTCATTCAAATCAGAATTTGATATAAATAAGCGTCCGAGAAGACAGGCAAGAAATCGTTTTGTTATGATAAAATCTATGTAAAATTATGAAAAAATTATACGTCAGTGGCTAGCTGCTTTATTTCGTGGACAAGCCTTAATTTAACGTAGGGCAGACATCAGCCGAGAAGATTTATTTACAATTGCTTTGAATATGCGTTACGTATTGTTTTGCTGAAAAGTATGAACCCAAATTAATAATGAATGAATTTATAACAGGATACTTATTCTTGAAGCAAACTCTACTTAGATAAAGTATTAAAGTAAATAAAAATATCAGGATTCTTGATTATAAATATCTACGAAACTTGGATGCGCCCGCGTAGTAGGTGCTGGGAATACTTTAGTACGCGTTGTCCGAGGTTCCAACCCACCCTAGCTGGTACTTCTACTTGTGAATGTTAAGCAAAAGTATTATTGACTTATAGGTAAAAATCTGCTAACTTGGGCATAATTATAAAAAAGCAAGTTCCTCAATACTGCATAGTTGGTTGGTACTCTTAGTTATAGATTATTTCATTAAACAGGGTGAAATTTAAATCGTGAATCGTAATATGTTTTTCTAGCTCTATAAACAACAAACAATTAAATGCCCCACAAGTTACTTAAAAATGGTCATGTTATTTTTTTTCGGATTTTTCGGGGCTTGTGTTTTTGGAATTTTTTGGTTTTAGAATATAAAAACGGATTATTAAGACAAATTAATTGAGTAATTTAAATTACCTCTTCAAATTGAAGTTATTAATAACGCCAATTTTGTCATTTCGTTAAAAATTAAATAATATTCATTACATTTCGATACCTCCTACGTATACTGGTGCAAGTGCAAAATCATCATTTTCCAGGAGAGCTGTTCAAAGGTACAAAGTTCTGTAACTAGCTCATACAATGAAATAATTTCGTGATATTTTCAAGAATTTATAACAAATACATTTTAATACAATCTACATATTTACTTTTATGAAATAATTAGTAGTTTTTGAAAAAATGGTAGTTACACCAGTATACGTGAAATTTACGAGTTCTTGTTTTTGATGAACTGAGACAACTATACGTAGTATACAATAGGGTGGGTCATATTTCAAAAAATTCGATTTTCTGAAGAGCATAGTTACAAAACGGTGCCATTTGATATTAGATTATCACTCTTATTTTTATTATATTTTTAATTTAAGTTTTTCTGCCTCCGGATTTGATTAGTAATTTTCCTAAAATGTATGGAACTTCAAAAAAAAAAGTTATTTTTTTCGACTTTTTTTTCGTCTCTATTGGCTCCATAACTATAGAAAAGCTAAACACAATACTCAAATATAGCTCATGTTGCAATAAAAAGTAAAAACATGGATATCAACTGTGGTCAGTACAAAATGTACTGAAGTTTCTATGAAATCTTTCAATTAGATCCGGAGGCAGAAAATTTATTCCGATGGCCAAATAACTTTGCACACTCTTTGTCGACCTAATTACGGAACTATTGACAACTGTTACTAGTAAAAAACAAATACTTTTTTTTCTTCATACATCAGTGACCCACCCTAGTATACAATGACTCGATGAATACGGATATATTTTTAGTGCCTTTGATGTATATTTTGTATCATGCACTGTAAATATCTAAACAAACCGGAGTTGTTGCTCTGATGTTTTTTATTGGTTAGTTTTCGCCTAATTTGTCACTTGTACCAGTATACGCCTAAATTGATTAATCATGTACCAGTATACGTTGAAGCTTTTTTTGTATGTTATGGGTCTTGCAGGAAGTCTAAAAGTATATAATACAAAGAAAAATAAACGCTTAAAATAAAAACCGATTGACTGATTTACCATCTTTTTTAAATAAGTATATTTTTTATTATTCTTAGTGTCCTACCGGATCACTGGAAGAAAGTCTTGAAACAAACACATAGTTTTAATTTCAAGTAATCAAGACATGTCTTACAACATCAAAAGGCAATATAACAATTGAAGCGATTTGGGCTCTACTTTTCACTTACTAGCTCTACTTATCCGTACATATATAAGGCGGTTAGCAGGCAAGCGCTCTGTCTAAGCTTCTACATTGATGTACTTCTAATATATTGTTATTGAACACGGGACACTCGAAATACATAAGACGGTTATGAAAAAAAATATCGTGGGAAAATTAAAGAACGTCAGTTGCGTTGCTGTGTTATTACATACAGTGAAACCCCGATAATACGATTTTGTAGGGACCAGACAAAAAACGCGTCTTAAGCGGGAAATCGTATCATGCGGGAAGAAGAAATCCCACATAATTTTCGTAAAATTTGTTATTATAAATGATTTTATTTTTATATTTTTTACGTTTGTCGCATTACTTGAGTTGGATGCCTAGATAAACAAATGTATGACAAAATCTACTAGAGTTGAACCTACGGATGCTTTAGATGGTATCAAGAACTTTGCTAGTCACTTGATCTGTGCAACAAAGATACCTACAAAGTCGCTAGTATTGATATTTCCAGTGTAATATTCAATCGGCATGGTAAAATTATAACCGTTCCGCCTACAACTATCTGTAAATAATACTTTGCGTCAATGTGACTTGGGATACCGATAGCGTATTAAACGGGATGTTAATCGTATTAACCGTGTACAAATGTAGGAAAAACTACTTAAACTTGCAGGGACCTGCAGAAAAGGTCGTATTATGCGGGAAATCGTATTAAACGTGATCGTGATAAGCGGGTTCTACTGTATTTGAAAAACACACTACCTAATTGCTGGCCAGATTCGTATTCGTATTCGGCCTTGCTAATATTCAGCTATCTATATTAGCTTAGCTGGCAAGCAGTAATCTACATTTTTTTTATATTTAGTTAGGTAGGTAGGTTACGCATAATTCATTTAATTTAACATAACAACTAATCAAATAACAACAATATTGCTAAATAATAAGCAATAGAGCCTACTTTTATGTGTAGATTTTAGAGTGTTGCTCGCGCATACTGGTATAACTTCCGCCCGCGGCGATAAGTGTACTGCGTATAGTGGTACAAGTCACTTAGCTCAGTATACGACGTTCGAACCAAAAAAAAGGTGTTAGTTATATCAGTATACGCCAGTTTATTTCAAAAACTAGCGGTAATTTCGCCACAAAAATTTTATAGCTTGTAGATATAAGTATTTTGAACCCAAATATGCAAAAAAACGAAAATGGTAAAAATGTCACTTGCACCAGTATACGTAGGAGGTATCGATTTGACGTTTTAAATAGCTTAAATAATCGTTATAATATCTTAGAAACACCTTAAAAATAAAAAAAGCTACCAAAAAAAATATGACCATTTCTAAGTAGCCTGTGGGGCATCCAATTGTTAGTTATTCATAGAGTTAGAAAAACATATTACGATTCACGATTTAAATTTCACCCTGTATATCTATAAATTACAAACTATGTTCATTGTATAATATATGACATATGACTTAGTTTATGTCGCAGGGCATCTCCCTCTCCCTCTTCCTCTTCTTCCATAATATGAATGCTAGGGAAACGCACTAATTGATATCCAATTAAGATCACAATATTAGATAGTAAAGGCCGAATCAACTTATCCCTTTTACTGCACTGTGCTACGAAGGCTACGCCGTAGCTCGTAGCCTTATATTAAATCGAGCTACTCATACTACGCTAACATCGCTTACAGTTTTACGAACTTTTTCACTTTTAGGTACATTGGTCAGATTAAAAATCGGTAATTCGAGTCAGGTTTAAATACCTAAATACGATATATTTAAATTATTTTATTGTCGCTACAAACCACAATGCAATTAAGGTTTTTTAATCTCACGCTAATTGGGTGTCCCTAAAAGTGAAAATGCCCTTACGTAGTTAGCATTCTCTTGCAAAAGCAACGAATTTTACTATTTAAATAATACTGGCTGAAGAGAAAGATTTGGGTAATAAAAAAAAACGATTAAATAGAGTCTATGCAATGAAGGTGTTGGCAGCAAACCGCGCCTATTAATATTTTTGGAAATTAAATAAAATGAAAAATAAAAAGAAATGATTTTTTGTAACATCTTATCTACTAGTGTGAATAAACTAAACATAACTTTACTCATAGCCTAATTGTAACGCAGCAAATAATATTAATGTTTCGATGTAGCACCAGACTTTTGATTTTAAAAGCATACTCGATTCATACGTTTCTTGGTACAGAAAATGCATTAGCATTGTTGCCTTTACTGACTTTATCAATAGCGACTATTCCGACTTGCGCTCCACTTGTTTATACATTTAAACTTGAACCCCCAGATCTGTAATAATTACGGTTATAAAAGATCAAACGTAAACTGGTTCTCTCGAATAAACGCTCGCCCAATGCATGCGTAGAATAACAAAAAAACCTATCACGATTATTATCATACGAAAATTTGAAGCAACTATCCCAGTCACGCCAATGACCACTCAATTGGAGTAACAAAGACGGTTGCATTGTCAATTTTCTATGTTCGCGGTAAACCCTTAGCTCTGATCCGCGGCGCAGAGAGTCCTTTACCTTCCTCAAGCGTCAACTTCAAAAGCGCGCCGCATCTTGAACAACAAACATGTACTTTTCACAACCAACCACCTTAAAACTAAGGTCTTAAGGAGCAAAATTCAGTTTGATGTTTTGGAGGTTTCGCGCACGCGCTTCAAGCGCGGCAGCCATTTTCAGGGGAACTAATACAAATAAACGCCGACGTCAGTACACGTACACAGGCACTTGTCACACACTAGCAAATGTAACAAATCAAGGAAGGATGCTTGCGTGTGTGTCTGTGTGTGTAGGGATGCTGGGTAAGGCCGTGCTCACAGTGAGTGGTCTTTTCTTTGGTTATAGTTGTTTGTGTTGTTGTTGAGGAGTTAAGAAACTCATTTTGTTTTCTTTGTTAATAAATAAAGGATCAGGAGTTGTTTGATTCATTTCGATTAAGTTTAGAGAACTTTAGCATGTCCAATTAATTTGACATTGCCAATGCCTTTTGCTATACCAAAGCACGTTCATAAATCTATACATTGACTTGAGGTAACAATAAATATTATATTTATGCTTAAATACCATATTAGTTGATGACTTGCTCAGTACTCTAGTAGCGACTCCATATTACCACAAAATCTTTACACCAAAAAAAAAACAGTTTTGACAAAGAGAGACTGAAGTGAGTTATTAATCTTTACGTATGTTATTTCTGCTAGGTATCACTTCTTGTTCTCACTTATACAATACAATGCCAACCGGAAATAACTATAGGTAATCCATATCCGTAAAAATCGCTCTATAATTGCTAGAACCGGAAGAGAAGTATTGGCCGCCCGCCCGGTCCAATATCGAGAGAGACCTGAAGAAAGCCCAATTGCCAAAATCAACAACCCAGAACCGAAGAGTCTGGCTCAAAAGCGTGAGGAGACCTGACCCCAGATAACGGAAGCAGACTCAGAAGAAGAAGAAGATGAGTAATCCACAGCGCCCATACCTTTTGATTGTCTTGATCAAAGACATGACTTTTTCGCAGCTCCAATGGAAAGCAAGCAAAGTAGCTTGGACATTAACTTAACAGACAAACAGACACACACAACGAAGTGATCTTATACGGATTCCTTTTTTCCAGACCAGCCAGCAAATATAAATACCAATACCCAAACCAATCACAGCTAATAAAACTAACCGTACCTCCAAAACCGCTTAAAGATTCATACAATTTATTATTCCTTGGTGAACACGCCCGAACACCTGACCTGACCTGGAGAGGCACAGATTCTGATTTAGTCAGCCTCGCGACGCCATCGCGCGCGGTCGTGGCCGTGTCCGGAATTACCCTACCCGAGCACGGTGAAAAAACCGGGTACGTAATTAAGATTATGCGGTAGCGGTAGGGTTAAGGCCCTCTGGAGTGCGGTGCTTGTTTATTGTGGGCGTCAGCTGTCTATCGATTTTTAAGAATGCACGTGTTTTTGATCTGGCATTACGCTAGCGATGAGTAAGTAGTTGAGAGAGTAACACGTGCCCTGAAAAGCTCGCGGAAATTTCAGCGGCGTGGGAATTTGCGGGACCGGTCGAGCTGTTATAATTGAATAGCTATATTCAACGAGTATTTATTTTTTGCATAAGTAAATACTCAATTTATGATAATGATGAGTTATTCAATAAAACATTAGTCTTCTTGTAAGCATTATGAGAAATTAAGATATCTCAGTAATTTATAGTTAAAGTTTATTCCTAGTGTTTATTAATCCAGGAATAAATAAGTTTATAGTAGCACAAAAGGTGTTTGAATGATACCTCTCTAGACAGTATAGGTAAAAGCTTTCAGTCTCTTTCTTTACAATTAATATTTCATTAATAATTCATAATATGTGTAAGTAAGTAGGTAGGTAGGTACCTATTCAAAATAATCATACAATGGTGTTATTATTCGAACAAACAGTAATACATCACGATTAATGCAATATGAATTTAATATAAGTTGAAGTGCAATTACGACGATTGTGAGCAAAAATATTAATTTTAATTGTGACCGGTCGACCGGGTTCAACATATTATTAATTGTCATCCACACACGCAAGGCTTTTGTTTAAAATTTATTACGGGTTTCATTTCCGAAGGTAATATTTGCTCAAAACAGCCGGTCTTACGAAATGGGTCATTTCACGACTAACAAACTGATGTGGGACCGACATTAATTGGTCCCGCGAGCAAATTGCGTGATTCTGATCGCTGATAATGGATTCAAACGCGTATTAGATGTACCGTGATACTAAAGTTAAATTCTGAATTTCAATTTTAACCTTCGGCATACGACGAGGTGGGTGCCCGAAACGTCAGGATAAAATTAGACGTAAATTTACGCGATCAAGACCCGTTTGTCGTTGACTTAGTTTAACTCTTAATTAACCATACCTTGTAAGGGGTCGAAAGACCCCCTACCGCATTGAATGTGTTAAAATATACGAGGTGGGGCATACCAGACCCTAAATTGATGGAAACGTCATGTACCTAAACATTTTTCACTTCGTATGCGGAGGGTTAATTGTGGCGATGGAAGAGCGTTAAAGTACAATTTGTGCACGGACTTTTAAATCTTGGAAACAGGAGGCTCACAGTCCGAGTGGTTTTTATTTTATTTTTTACTCCGGCATTACTGAAACTTCGGTCCACTGAATTATATAAAAATATAATATGCAATAAACAGATATTTCCTTCCAAAACGATCCTTTTCTGCAAATAAAAAACCGGCCAAGAGTATGTCGGGCCATGCTCAGTGCAGGGTTCCGTAGTTGTTCAAAAATGGCTGTGCCGATTATGTCATATTTTAAAGTATTCTAGTAAGTATGCTCTTACTTACTATTCATATTTTTTGGACCCACGGGTCAAAAGTTAGTGGGGGGGGGGGGGGGAATGTTTTTATTAAATGGTTTTTATTATCTTTACCGCGTACCTATCAACTGTCCTCGATGCTTCTTTTGTGATCGATTTTTCGACCACTTCTACCGCATTGAAATCAACGAAATTTGGAACTCGTATCAAAACCCAATGACGATGACTTCCAACTCCTCACTCCTGATGCTCCAGTACTGCCTACAATAACCGCAAGGCTTATCGATAGGTATGTTGATTTTAAAGAAGTTCTTTAGATACTTATTCGGTAGAAACATGTGGATTTAATACTGACGTCCAACTTCTCAAATATGATACTTCAGTGTTTAGCGATACCTATGTAGATTTTGAAGTACTGCTTTAGATCAATGGTAATAGCAAAATAAAAAAAATCGGCGTGATTAATATGTATACTTGTACCCAATTGCAAATTTCTAGTACTAACGGCCACTGAGCTAGGTATTTCTTATTTAGTTTACAGTACAGAAAATTCATGATCATCATTTCAGCCAAAAGACATCCACTGCTGGACATAGGTCTCCCCCAATGATCGCCAATATGACCAGTTCTGCACTGCTTGCTTGCCTCCAGCGGGTTCCCGCGACCTAGACCAGGGCGTCGGACCATCTTGTATACACAATTAAGTTCAGGGAGGTTACCATGACGTACTAATGAGATTCAGTTTAGGTTCAGAAATGGGACAGAGATATAGGACTCCTATAGCCTTGTCCCTTTCTCTCGATCTAAACTGACACGCATTAGTACGTCATGGTAACCCCCTGGATGCTAAGCCAAGTTGCCAATATCTAACGCTTAATATCGTAGTA
This sequence comes from Thaumatotibia leucotreta, assembly GCA_025490895.1. NCBI lineage: Eukaryota > Metazoa > Arthropoda > Insecta > Lepidoptera > Tortricidae > Thaumatotibia > Thaumatotibia leucotreta. The sequence continues at coordinate 18,356 of JALPQI010009836.1, read as the reverse complement.
GTTTTCCCTCTCTGTCACTCTTTCATATTGGACTAATTAGATTTGTTGTTTTGACTAATTAGATTTGTTTGTTGTCAAATACCCGGCTATGCTGCGGCCAGCGAACATGGCGAAACTTTAAGGGTACTTACCTTGCTTACTACGGAACTCTAAACAGGAGAATTTGGCATCTTCGATTGCCTCAGGATATTGACACGTTTCCTAATTTCCGCATGCATGGTGGATTTTGAATAAGTGTAATTTGGCGTTAGCAAGTTGTTTGACGGTTTTCTTAACATAGAGTCACGCTGCTTATGAAGTCCACAGTATATTGGGACATTGAAAATATTAACACTCAGTCCTAATAAATGTCAGCTTGTCTTAAAATTATGCAAATAATTTAGATATAAGCTAATTATTTCAAAGATGGGATAATAATATGAAGCCTGAAAGGTAATTACATGCCCTAATAGTTGATTTTATCTTATCGATGGCAACTCAAGCTATGATGACTATTGGTACAGCGTCGGGTACTAGTACTTCCACCTTAGTGTCAAATTACTATGGAGTTTTAATATTACTATCCGAGAGTAATGTGTTATTCTTCGAATAAAAGTTTGACTAAGGCTTCGTTTCCACCAGAGATGTGCGAGGATGTGTTTCCATACAAATGACACCTCGACCTTTAGACTCGAAAATTGACCAATTACATTCTTCAAATTCAAAATTCGAAACACTGTGATGTGGTCTTATTGGCCGAGCTCCCACAGCTCCGCTCCGCTCCGCGTCAGTGGAGCCGCACCCTAATACGTGTCATTTGTATCATCTCTGGCGGAAACCCAGCCTAAGTGGGTAGTCCAATAGTGCCCCTAATCCCGAGTGTACATCTTACCATCGCGTCCCACTCGTGATTGTTCGGATTTGCGGCTAAATGTCAATCAATCGGCGGGATTAGCCATCTGAACGTTGCGGTGGCCTTGTCTCGTGATACCCATAGAGTTAGAACTTCGATTGCTACCACTTATAGATCTGAGGCGTGTAAAAGAGAAACCATCATACATTTTTATCCCTGGAGTGCGTAGTGACAGATCCATCACAAGCCATTTGGATTATAATATAAAATAATTAAAGTAATTGATCAACTAGCAAATTTATGACAGCGGCGTTCCAGGGGTTAAGAGTGCTAATAAGTGCAGGAAAATTAAAAAAAAAACATGACCATATTTGACGCTTGTTTAAAGCCTAGTAATTGGGTAATTCAGCTTCAAAATACAAAAAGTATTCAAGAGCTGTGGTGTTAAAATATCCTCAATGTCATTTAACACTTCAACATTTGATAGTCAATCTCTTCACACATAAGGTCTTTGTCATACATACCAATCTCTTCATACATACCCTACAAACGCTATGAAATCCAAGTTTTGGAACGAATCAAATTGTTTTGTTAAATATTTAGCATCGTACGCCGACGTCCACGCCGAATTCCACTTGGTTTCCGCTTGAGTTGGTATTTTTCTTTAGTATGTCTATGTCGATGTATATTTCTTTGTTTGATCTACTACTGGCACAGCAATGTGACTTTGAACAATTTTATATATGTTTTCAATAATTATACATTTATTTACTAGTTTTTTTTTTATTTGTTAAGAAGAAATGGTCTGACTTTTAGTAAGTAAATATGAGTCATTTCCCTAGACGCCTTTTAATTACAATTGTTTGGTCTCGTACTTTAAACACCAATTTAAAATGAGAGTATTATTAGCGTTTCAAAGCTCAATAATTGGAATTGAAATATTTATCGAATCCTATGTACCTTAATGCGTCATTCATCTCATTATTCTAATAAGCTCGTATAAGCCTTATGAGCGCTTATGTTATAATAGTTTTCAATCTAAAATCAACCGACAAGTAAATTAATTCCTTCAAAAACTCTTATAAACTTGAACCTAATTTGATTAGTTTCTTTTACGAAGTTCAAAGTATGTAAATAAGCCCACAGCCAACCCGACTCCTCGCGAATTAAGACAAATCGCTTCGCGTCTTCAATTCCCAGCGCGCTATGGAAGGGGAATGGTTACTGCGTTGGGCAGATTCGATTTACAATGTTATTAGGTGAATAAGTATGTAATTTGTATTGAAAAAAATGCGTTCATTTTATTTACTTTCACCCACTGAGGTAAACAACTAGAGACGAACACTCCATACTTTTACTACGCATTTTGCGTGAAAGATATCACAAATGATGAAACAAACAAAATCAAACCAAAACCGAAACGATGGAACTATCAAAATATATCTATCCCCTTTCCACTTAGCGTTTCAAATTAGCATGGAAAGATCGTCTGTCTTTCACTACCTAATTGTTAAACAGGGACGCGGCTAATAACTGTGACGTTCAGTTCAGTGTTGCCTACAAAATGAAAAAAAATCCACTAAATAATCAATATAATATATATTTTTGAAATTATTAATTACAAGGTCTTTTGTTCTTAGCTAGATTTCTTTCAAGAAAAAAGAAAGTAGGAAAATGGAATAGTATCACTCAAACTCGAAAAGTGTGATATTCTCATCTTCTCGCTTCACCATCTTACTCTGCAATAATAAGTAAAAGTATACCTAATATAACCTACTACCTTGTACCTACATGCCGAAATCCCTACAAAATGTGGGAAATCAAATATGAATTAACTGGCAACTCTGATCCTAACGTTCATACTGAAACCTATTTTAGCAAAATTTTCATATTATTTATATGATTTTGAATTCGAAAATGGTAAAGTTACATGTGAAAAGTCACACCGTAGCTTTTATTTGTAGTTTTGGAGTTCGAATTCGAACCGCATTTTTTACTGCGCATTTCGTCATTTTGGCGGAGCTGTTTACTTGACTTTGGCCGAACAGTTACTAACTTGACATAAGCCTGACTGTTGCCTGTGGGCAACAGTGAAGTTATTCGCAAACGATCGCCTACTACGAATCTAGAGGGTATAAATCTATGCTTTCACCTGTCACGATGATTGTCGGTTTTAATACAAACGAAATGCTTAATATACACTTGATCCATAGGCGAAAAGTATGGGTGTAAGCTTATCTAATTTGAGATTTTGAAACCTTGGTAATTCAGTTGTAAATCAACCAATTCGGACCCTGGGACACTCAGGAACTATGTCACAGTAACGCTATAAATAAAATTGTAAGCAATCTCTCGCTGCTTGTCATTTTGAATTGGTTCTAGCTTAGGGTTCCAATTAGTTGAGTGTATTCATGACATATCTATTGTTGAGAATCTGTTATATGTCTGTTAATTAGTCAAAGTCAAATGATTCTTTATTCAAATTGGAATGGCAACAATTTCTTTTGAATGGTCTAAGTTACATAAAATTAAAACTACTTTCGGTTCTAACCCTACACCACTGACCCCGAGAAGAACCGGTAAGAAACTGGGCGGGACTTATTTTTTCAAATAATCATGGTATGTACATCTTACAACTAACATGCATTAAAAAAACTAATGCAAATTTAAAATTGATTTAAAATAAATTTAATTATAATAATAATAACAAAAGATGTAAGTCTCTAAAAGTCCAAACATTTATATCTAATAATTTGTAGAGAAATAAAGGTCTCTGTCAGAATAGGTATATAATAACAACATTAGTAAATAACATACAAACAGAAATGAAAAATAAATCATACTTTGAACATACCTAATTCAGTAAAAAATATTTACTTAGCCCGAAATCTGGCTTCCTCCAACAAATACAAAATTCAAGTAAAATTTTTAATTTACACTTCTCTCGTTAAAATTACTGCTGCGTTGCTTCAATACTAGGAAACCAGGCAAATTTATTTACAAAAAATACGAAATATATTCCAGAAATAAATACGGTAGTTCGTATGCAAATATAATTGGTGTTAAATTTAAATTAAGGAAAGTGGCCTACGCCATGCTTGAGCGATATGTTTTCGGAATACAGTGTTCATCAAAAGTATGGGAGCGGCCAGGATGCTCACAAATATCTTAACAGGATGCTTAGCCAAGTTGCCAATCGCTAACGCTTGGTAGCGTATCGTAGTTTTCCCTCACTGTCGCTCTTTCATATTAGTGCGATAAAGACAGTTAGCTGCCTTTCGTTTACGATTGACGATTATGCGTTATGCTCGCGGAAGGGACTCATTAATGGCTCCGTTTCACGTTCTTAGCTGGCGAAGTGCTAGTATGCAGTTGACGGCTGTAAGTTAGACCAGCGGTGTACGTTAACGGAACCATTAATGAGTCCGTTCCGCTTGCAGTGGAAGGTGGGCATTGGCGATTGGCAACTTACTTGTCTTAGCACCCTGGCCTCTATTATCATGGACGTAAGTGCATGTCCAGATAATTTTGTGCATCGTGGCCGCTCTGATATATATCTGATTGCGACTCCACCTTCAGATAACCCGAGGCAATTTTTGAGAGAAAATTGTATTTCTCGTTATTACAACCTTCCTGCCATAAATGGGACTCACCGAAAGGAGATTTTACGTTACCAGGCCTTTTTAATTAAAGTTTATTGATTTAATTTTTTATTTGGTATGGTGATTGTCTTCATAATTACCTCAGAAAGTGTCCACTTTTTTACAATGTGTTACTATTTTGAAATCACATCTTCAGCCTCTCGCAGTCCACTGCTGGATGTAGGCTTCATCTATTAACTAAGCGTATAGACGCATTAGGAGTCCATCAAGAATCCATCATCGCTACGCTGGGCAAAAGAGTTGACGATCGCAGTCGTGCGTAGTGGTGATGCTTCTGCCCATCATTAATAGTCCACTTACAACACCTAAATACCTAAAAAATGCACATCCGAATTCAGAACTTCTTCTTTGTTTAAAGTCGGTTGAAAAAGAAGGTTCTTATTTGACTCGAGAAAGAAACTCGAGCGGAAGGGGATACATATGTCTGGCTTCCTTTTAAAGTGGCTGTCACAGCCGATCTTGATAGATGACCTCTTTCTTGTGATATGTTTCCCTGCATTAGTGAATAACTAAGTAATTATTTCACGCAATGTGCATATAATAGAAGAGGTAGTTATATTTACACATGATTTATGTAGTTTGTGACCATTCGTAGGACGTACGTTCACTGAATTGCTGTTGTCAGAATCGCAAAGTGAACACTGCCTTGGGTCTATTTCACACAAGCTTTTAGCTTATGATATAAGCGGAAGTCTGTATCTAATTCATGGCGTTGAAAAGAGATTTCCACTTGTATTGTAGTAGTTGGTAGCGACCCTGCCTACGAAGCTGGAGGTTCCGGGCTCGAATCCCGGCGAGGGCATTCTTTGTGTAATGATTTAATCACAAATGTTTGTTCCTTGGTCGTGGCTGTCTATGTATTTAAGTATCTATATGTATCTATCTATTATATATATCGTTGCCTGGTAACCACATCACAAGCCTCAATTGAGCTTACGGTGGGACTAGGTCGATTTGTGTAAGATGTCCCAAGATTATTATTGTAAGTTAGAAGATTTTGATAAACGGACCCCTAATAGTTTATTCAGCGCTTGAAATACGTTGCTTTTTTGTCATTTACTTATTTACTGGTTTACGAGAAGTCTACGAGTCACAATATAAAATTAAACGATCTTTGCACTTATACTCGTAACAAACAGTCGAATAGGCCCCATGGAGGCGAGCCAAGCGCGTCAAGTGACCGGACTTTATCGCAGCGATATGTCTTCGTGCTTGTCAAACTGCATCTGATAAACTAGCTAATGCATGTTTCGAGCTTGCAGTGCATATACGGGATTTAGCCTTTAAAGCACTATCCTAGTTTCGGATTTCTATTACGGGAAAAACTTTATTCATTTTGCCTCTCGGCTTATTATTATTCGCTCAGCCGCTTCCCCTACAACATGAATCTTGTTCTCCATGTCACTGAGCTTCCCTTGGACTTCGTACATTTCTTGCTTCCATTCAGTAGCAGCCTTGTGCAACTCTTGAAGAATCAATTTCGACTGTTCTTCTTGTTTCCGCGACTGTTCTAGTAACGTTACATACTGACATGAAAATCTCAGATGTATAACTTAGTGTAATGGCGTGTAGGTAATGACTTATAAAAAACGTCTCGATCGCGTTTACGTTTTTCATAGCCATTTTATACAAATGACGATGAAAACGTGAACGCGATCGAAACGTTTTTTTTAAGTTATAACCTACAGTGTATTCATCCTTACTTGTCTTATCATGTAAACAAACCACAGACCAAGTAAAACAAACAAAACGTCAACGATGATCAAAAGACAATCACTAGTGATTAGAAATGTCGATATAATGAAATGTGAGCGATAATTTCACTGCTTAGGTACGTAAATAGAGGATTATCGATTTTACATCGTCTGTCAGGAAGAGAATTAATTCGTATAAGATTATATCAAAAACTATGGTTAAATTTCGAAGATATTTCTGTCGCTCCAACGAAGGCGCCACTAGTCATGAGAAAAATCACATGAAGTGCACCCGTAACGAACAACGTGAAGCGAAGTAGCGAAACGAATGACGTTTGACGTGAAGATTTTATTCAATATTCAATAGACAACTAAGCACTGCCAGTTTTTGAATAAAATAAATATTGAAATCCATTACAAAAACTGGCCAAGAGCATGTCGGGCCATGCTCAGTGTAGGGTTTCGTAGTTATTCAAAAACGGCTGGGCCGATTATGTCGAAATAGTTTTATGCCAGCCCACTATTCATGACTTTTTTTGGACCTTTGGATCAAAAGTTAGAGGGGGGGACAATTTTTTTTTCATCTGGAGCGATTATCTCCGAAAATATTGACTTTAGAAAAAAACTTTCTTAAAAGCCCCTTTTTCTTTTTAATACGTTCAAGGGCGTAGCTGCTAAAGCATTCGGGTTAAGGCCCCCTTTATATGACACAAATGCGATAGCAGTATTTAATCGTCCCCCCTTTCTTAACCTGAAATGTTAGAGAATTCGCTCCGCTATAGAAAATACCCATAGTCCTCGGCTTACTGTCACGTTGTACCAAACCTGGATAAGATTACTGTCACATCACATGATTTTTGCTTAGTTTTTGAGTAAGCGACAACCTCACCTCCTTGCCCTCTTTTTACGCGCACAAATGCTATAGCAGTCGCGGTAGTATGGGGATTTGTTCAGATGTGTGGCATGTGCGCCGGGAGAGTGCAAATACATAAGATGATGTTTAAATCGTTGTAAATACTGTTTTTATCTATCATTTCTATATATTTTGCTGTAAAGAATTTTAGTAGGTATTTATTGTTTACTGTGAAATGAATTGGAAATGGATTTAAATATGCGAAAGGTAAATTAAAATATTTCCATCAATATGTTTGCCGTTGTGTTTCGCTTACGTTTTCAAGAACATAATATGGTCGATAATTGGTCTAGACGTTTAATACTGTTTGTTTACTGCATAACGGGGGCATAAATACATTATTAGTCAAATATATCTGTAATATTTGTAATAACTAGACGATGAAAAATAGAACACGAAAAATTTGTCGGGTTGTTCGAAGAGGCAACTGATAAATCTTTGGAAGAGGTTTTAGTGTCGAGGAGTCGGAACTATCAGCTAACGAACGAGAACTGGTGTGGCAGGACAATGATATAGAATTTTACTGGCATATGTAATCGACTCCTGACTAAGTTATTCTATAACAGTCGAATGCTATAGCAGTATGCGTCCTTAACTACCATATTTCTCATGTGTCATATGACACGCATGCTATACCTAGCATGTACAAAATTTCCATACAAATTTATGTGTCATTTTTGGTCGGAAGCCAAACTCCTTACCGTCCGTGAACGTGTTAAGAGACCTATTCAATGATACCCCACACTATACGCGATTACAGCAAATAAAAAAAATCACCCCACATCACCAATTGGGGGGGAGGTACCCGAAAAAAAATTTTTTTTTACTTTTTATTGTATCACTTTGTTGGCATGATCAATATGTATACCTGTACCAAATTTCAGATTTATAGTATTAACGGCCACTGAGCTAAGTATGCTGCGGAAAGATGGACATTGGACATAGCGAAACTATAAGTATGGGTTCCGTTGTTGCCATTTTTGCTACGAAACCCTAATAAATTTTGGTAAATTACTGCAATTTATTTTAATTGCATTTTCCTCGAGTTGAACTTTAAGTATTAATATCGATATATTGACATGCCAACATTATGGTACATAGACAATCTAGACATCGCAATGTCACATCAATGTCAGATATTTTTAAAGTTATCCGACCGTAACAGCATTTATTGACGAAAATCTTTACAGAAATGATATTTTTCAGTGCTTTTTTGAGTGATTATAATACTTTGTGAGTTTAATTAAGTATGCAACAACATTTGACGTGATGATTAATGTGTAATTGCAGAGAAAAGTGTGATAATGTTTTCAAAAAGTGTTTGTTTACGTGATAAGACAAGTAAGAATGAATGCACCTTACACTAGGCCCTCTGGCCACGACATTGGTATAAGGCGACCAGCGACGAGCGAATCCGTAAGTTGGAGAGTGAGGCCGATATTGGAACTCCCTCTCGCATGTATGGTTTTCAGCCCGACTGGTTGTGTTAGACCAAAGTCGTGGCCAAGCCATAAGGCAGCGCTGCGACCGTCCAAGGGATTTGAACAGCGTGTACTCAGATCACGAGCATACGTTTGCGTATGTTTAACACGTTCACCTCCAGTACTGTTTCACTAAGTGCTAATACTATGCCGATCGAAATTATCTGATAGAACTCGTATGCCATTGACACTTGTGTCAAAAACGTTCGTATTTCTATGGCACTGGCATAGGAGAAAGAACAAAATTTATGCTAGTGGCATAAGAATAAGGTTACTCTGATCACGTATGTGTGTCACTGGCATAGGAATCAGATTTTGTTGGTCACAGACGCTGTGTCACCGGCGTCGAACGTGTTAACTCGGACGCCTCGCTACACGCGTCGCTTGAGCGTCTTACTCAGGCCTTAGACTTATACTAAGCAACTTTTACTATGAGACCAATCCCGAACATGTACCAAAAATATAATTAACTGCTAACTAATATTGCCAAGGCTTTTTTCCAAATAGGTACATTATTACTTGACGCACAAAATGATTTATTAACCGTGACAAACGGTATGCGTATTAAAACGAAAATGACAAATTGATCGCTAACCGTAAACGTTTAGTGTATTTTTGCAATGATTAATGGTTGTTTTAGGCATGAGTAAAATACAACATGTATAATATTCATTCATGTAAGTATGCTGAGGGGCTACCGCTACTCACTTCGATAGTTTATTTGCGTTTCTCTCACTCTTCATATTTTCCATATATCACTGCAAGATAAACTATACCATTCGTCTTAATATTATCGAACCGGGTTACTCACGTATTTAAGTCGATGATTGCTCGATTGTACGCGTCGGGCTTTGGACGAGGGTGCTCCGGACGAGGACCCTCTTAATGGGTCGAAACATGTTGAGCGATCATCGACTTAAATACGTGAGTAACCCGGTTCGATAATATTTTAATATGTTTGAGTCTCACGTTAGTTATAATTCTAAAATATACCATTCGTCAGTAAGAAACAAAAAAAATGTAAACAAATCTAAAAATTGGTATATTCCATAATCACGCACTTTTAGAACACAATCTTGGTTTACTTTACAAACTTAAATCTAAACCTTGAGTTCACATACATTTTTAGTTAAATATTAACGTACAAATATGTATATCTTGAACGACTTGAACGTGTTTCGAACGTGCTTCACAACATTGCGAGTTCATAAGCTTTTTATTTGCGATCTTTACAGATGCATTGAATATAATTGCTGAAACAATAAATGTGAGCGATCATTAAATTACTTATGTCAAAACACTTAAAAATGCAACATTTTGTAGCTTCTATCATATCTTACCAACACGTTATTGAACTTATTTGCTTTTTAACGATAAATAAATATTATTTGATATACATATATTTCCTTGTTATCGAACTGCATTTTTTTTTAAATTATCCAGGAAGTACACACGAGACATGACAAAGACAAGAAAAGTTCATCGAGTAACAATATCGTTGGGTACATTCTTATATCCATATTCAAAGCACGGAGACAACACTAATTGGTGAAAGAAAAGACAACTTGCGCCCTTATAACTATGTTACCATCGATCTCGACGAACTTCGTCGCCTCTCGAACTTTCTCGAGTGTTTTCCAAACAAATTCCTAACCTCATTATTATTTTATTGCAGCCTTGTCGTTACTTGCCAAACGAGCCTATAGAAAACTTCTTATTTACCATGTAATAGCGGTTATATTTGCTTGGCAAGTATTGGAGTCATAGGGACGTAATGGGGTACTATATTTTATAAGACCAGGAATGTCGATAAAATATCGTTACCACAAAATTATACGATGGTGATTAACATGAATAATAAAGTTGTTCCTCATAAAATGGTTTGATTTTATTGGCGCAGTTAAGAATAACAGCCTGGAGCCCAATTCTCGAACGATAGTATACTAGATGGGTAATAACAAAACAGGATATGAGCTATAATAGGTTGCTACGACAATACATTTATAATTTGCTTGATATGGTCAAACAATGGACACAAAAACTGCCTATCAATATTAGGTTGGTTCATCGTAGGGTCATGCTCAGTGTAGGGTTGCGTAGTTATTCAAAAACCGCTCGGCCAATTATGTTCAATATTTTGAACATTATCGGCTAATGTTAAAGTTTTCTATGAGCCTTAACATTCATGATTATTTTCATATTTTTCTGGCCCACGGATAAAAAATTAGAGTGGAGACATTTTTTTTTAATTTTGTAGCGATTATATACGAAATTATTGAGTTAAACGAAAAACTTTTATTTAGAACTCCTAATATTTTTATAAAACCTATTCAACGATACCCCACAGGATAGAAATTCGATAAAATAAAAAAATCATCCCGACTTCACATAGAGGTGCACAAATTTTTCAAACATGCACCAAAAAGGTTTTCTCTAACAGCTGCATTAGCGTTCCCGTTGCAAAATCCTTAAAACAAATGAATGTCAGCAGTGTACCGACTAGTGAAGTGGCCGCCTTCCATTTCCAGTGCATGTTTGAGCACTTGTGCGCACTTCCTAGAGTACCTACTTAAAGTATAACTGTAATTTTGGTGTTATTTTTTTAGCTAACATCCTGTACTAACAAATAACAATACCAATAACCTATCATAACGACTTAGTTTTCATGCAAAATTAAATTAATTGAAAAATGAAGGTGTACTTGTTAGGTACTATTTTTAATTCTAAATTTTTTTTTGGCTGAAGTTGGAAGTTTTATTAGTTTGCTTATCTAATGAGCTCTCTAACGAGTTTTTTTTTGAAAAAATTGGACCGGTACCAAACGTATAATTCCAGAAATACCACGTGCACCAGTATTCGTCTGTTTGAAATTTTAAAATTGCGACCATTTAATTATCGTTGGAACAAAAAAAATAGTATAGTAATTTATCGATGAAATTGATTGTAGTTTAAGCCCTTAAAAGCTCCGACACCGCTAACCAAAGACCCTGTATACCAAATTGCAAATTACTAGCTGTGGACAAACTGACAGGTGGTCAGACGCAGATGGACAGACGGACAAGCTCCTTGTTTACTAAGGAGCCCTGAAAAGGTAAGAGAGGCAGTAAACGTGTATTCATCGATTCACTTAGTAATTGAAGTAGTTTGACCTACTACATGATTAGTTGGATTTGCGCTCAATAGAACAATACAATTTAGGAGTTGTATTACATTGATAATACGAATCGACTGAACATATAGCATTCGATACGGCCATTGTGAGCTGAGAGCCGAAACTCGTCTCCCTGAATAGTACCACTCCATTATTAACCACCGTACTGACCTGCATAATTGATCCCAGGCTTGCCAAAGGCATAACACCAGACTACCCTACTTCAGGCAAGCAATTCTAAACCCTACTGGGACGTCATAATGACTAACAAGGCGGCAAGGTTATGCTGGATTACGGTAGACAAATAGACAACATTTCACAGGGAGATTGGCAAGGGAAGAAAAAAAATGTTTGGCGATCTAGGGCCGTCGTGTAGTGTAGGTTTGTTTTGGTTGTTTTTGTAATCGGCCTAGGGAAACGAGGCCTGGCATGGCTATGATTGGAGTGAGTTGATACTTTCTGTGTTCATGCATAACCAAGAGTTAGATTTAATCGTACTATATTTGGAACGAATGATTTAAAATGTTGATGGAAGAAAAAATTTACAATTGTGCGTACAATGGGAGACGCAGTCTAACGTCTGGGATACGCAAATAGTTTTCATCATTATCAACATATCAGCTGAAAGACGTCCACTGCTAAATATAGGCCTCCCCCAAAGATTGACACAATGACCGGTCTTGCGCCACCCGCATTCACCAGGTCATCAGTCCACCTTGTCCGGGGCTTAACCAAATAGTTTTAATATAAAAAATCGTATCACAACAATATATAACATTTATTTCAAATGCATAAATATTTCTACAACACAAAGGAATCCATTCAAAGAATCAGCCTTATTTACACTAAGCACGACTCGATAAGTCTTTCAAATATGTTACTCTTCAATAAGCTGGAAGCTTCAATAAACAATTCAAGCTGCAGCACTGATTTATCGAAGTAAATTGTTGATTTTGTATTGAAAATATCATTTAATCGGAGAAATGTTATTTCAAGCTTCAAATCTGTTCGTTACATTGCATTGAATTTTGAAATGTTGCAATTTCATACCATCTTCGTTTCTGAGTGGGATTTATAAACGAGCTCATATTTATTTTCAGTTTGTTTTGTTATATATACTTGAATACCGCATAGACGGTTTGTTATTGTCGGAGAGCTTGTATGTTTCCACTCAATTGTTGGTTGTGATTGCACCAAGTTGCATAAGTAACTAATTCGGTTTCAATTTGTGAGTTACACTAAATTGCGAAATCCACTTTTGATGATTTCATTAAATTATTCACGTATCTCCAAATTAAAAAAAATAAATTTAACGTAAGCACAAGCCATTTCCTGAACTAGAACTGTGGTCGCAGTTAGTAACTGTGTGTCAAATAGACCTCTCAAAAATAAAACAAACAAAACATCATTTCAATAGGATAATTAACTAAAAAGATACAACATACTTTATAAATGTCAAATTCGTTTTTGGGCCCTCCTGAAAAAATCGTCATTTGGTGGTTACATTAATTCATATTACAACTGACGATAAAGCATATAAAATTTAGTCAAAGCAATTGTAATTGCCATATAATAAGGAGTTACAGAATCATTACATTTATTGCTTATGACAAACTCTATATCCAGGTTTATACCTATTTTAAGTATCGGCGTAACGAGTTTGGATACAAATCTGTAAACATGTAAATAACATGTTGTTCTAATTAACCTATATTATCTGTGGCATTGAAAAAATGTAGAACTCGCCGGCCATTTTATTATGATGAAACGGTGTGTGATGATGATCTTGTTTTAAACTTATACCTTTTTTCACTAACGATGATGCGAGAGCAAGGTTGTTTCAGACGCTCGATAAAGATAATTGAGCCCACAGTAGAGTTTTTCAATTTCAATCAACATTTTGATGCCAGTTAGCAGAAATTCGCGTCTATATCTTTTATTAGGATCGGTCCATCTTATTTATATCGGAGATAAATAAGATTGAAATTATGAAGTTCAACTTGAGGCAATTACTTGCAATGGTTCATATTAATGAACAGAATTATTTAGTTGGTTATTGCCGATCCTGTTCCATCTTCGTTTATAGTCTAGTTCGAAGAGATGCCTCATAGAGATAAATTCGCTTCTATATAAAATAAATATAATTATATTATTATTTATTTCTTGGTAGGTACATCTTACACAAATCGACCTAGTCCCACGGTAAGCTCAATTAAGGCTTGTGATGTGGGTACCAGGCGACGATATATATAATAGATAGATACATACAGATACTTAAATACATAGACAGCCATGACCAAGGAACAAATATTTGTGATAAAAAAGAATTCTATATTTGCCTTGTGCTATTGGAAATCTTATGTATGACAATATACATATAATTATCTAAACTTAGACTAGTAAATCCTGTACAATAAGTAGTCGATTGAAGTCCTTGATAGGTTGGTGAATAGTCCGTTCAAGTATCCCATGCCGTTGCTAAACTGAGGAAAATTATCAAAAGGCCAGCTAGAAAGTGAAAAAATAAATTGTGTCTGATATGGGTTGGGAGCACGGACAAATTTCCGTCGACATTTTACTGGATATACCACTTCCGTGCCGACCGAGGCGGGGGCTTGATTGATTACTTTTGTACTGACGACCTAATGGTGTGATTCGATTTTGTTTTTGTTTGACACTTTATGACTCTTTTGTTTTATGCTTTTGGTGTTGAAATGGTAATTTTGTGCGGTGATGGATTTTTAATATCGTAACTGATGCATACATTTAAATAATTAATGTTTGGCTCATCGTCACCGTTCAAGCTTTCGGTTGTATTCATCATTTATCAAATTTTTGATCGCATTAGTGACGCGTCGAGTGGATTATTTATATTCTATTCTTAACACGTTCGACGCCGGTGACACGCATATGTGACCGAAAAAACTGTACTCCTATGCCAGTGACACACATACGTGATCAAAGTAATATTATTTGTATCTCCTTGAGGATCACGGGCTTACAAATCCCGGTTTTTTGATAGGCTTGCGCGGGGATACAGATCCAACACGTAGAGGCCCTTTGGAGAAATTTGCTGTGTTGTACACCTGCTGCAACCCATTCACGGGCACAAATACATATCCGTAAACCGGTCCCAGCAGGCGTATAGAGACTATTGAGAACGAATGGAAAAGACTAATGGGCTATGGTGATGGAGGATGGATGGATCAGAAATGGAGCTATAGAAAAGAGGTCCGGACACCTGCCATAACATTGATTTCTCTTTGCTATCGAGGCAGGCGGTGACTCGCCGCCGACTAGATGGGCCCCCGTAAATGCCGTCACAAGAGACAGCCAGGGGCAACACCGGTGTAGGCAGCTCAGGAGTGTAGAGAGGTGTACACCGCTTTCTGTGCAGTGGCTTGACAGCCGCTGCACCAACTCGCGACTTCCACCCCTGGAGCATATAGCTCTGACGACTCCTCTCTGGACGGCCAGTTAAGGCAAGCCAGAGCTGAGAGTCCTACGGGTCCCCTTGGGGTTCCACTCCGACCGACGAAGACACGCCGGAGGCGGGGACCCTGACCGACTCTCGGGAGCACTCGGGTCCGTGGGGTCGTTACTCCCCAACAGCTCGCCACAAGCTGCCCTGCGGCCAAAAAAAATTAGTAATTTATAATATGCATCAGTTACGATATTAAAAATCCATCACCGCACAAAATTACCAAAAGTAATATTATTCTTATGCCACTAGCATTAATCAAGTTCTCACTCCCATGCCAGTGGCATAGAAATACGAACGTTTTTGACACAATGCTGTGTCGCCGGCATAGGAGTACAATCTTTTCGGTCACACATGCGTGTCACTGGCATAGGATTTCTATAAGATATTTTCAATCGGCATAGTATAAGCACTTAGTGAAACAGTACCGGAGGCGAACGTGTTAAAATAAATAAAAAATCATTTTCAAAACAAGCATACTTAGATATAAGATTGATGATGGGCAGCAGCGTCATCATAGTTGACACATTACTGCGATCGCCTATCTACTTGCCCAGCGCGACGATTATGGGCATTTGCCTCCTAATGCGTCTATACTTGGTTGATGATGTGAAGCATTGATTACTTATCTATACCTCTGAAAGTATCTCGTACTTTTTTCCCCAGATGTATCAAAAAGCATTAAAGCCTCGTGTTACTTGTCTTAAATTGGCCAGTGTCAAATAAATTTTCTCTAGTATACTATTCCTTTGTCTATTGCAACAGGAAAGGCATCGCGATATAATATATATCATCACGTGTTTTCACTTACAAGTGGTGCTTTTGACATTCAGGGTGCGGGTTCACAGCGGGGTCTCAACCCCCAGCCTCCAGCGGAAGCGAGCCACTTTATCAACGCCGGTGCTTTAAAAACTCGTCGCGTTCATTTGTTATCGGACAAGATTTATGCTAGCAAGGATTAATTGTTTTTGTAACTCTCATGGTGTCTGTTATAATCCTTGCTGGCTGTGCGAAATTTGAAGTTTGCTTGATTTTATTTACAATTATTTTCATTTGATGTTCACAAAATAATCGTAGTCTTAACAAATAAAATGAATATCATTAGACATTCTTACTGAAATCGACTTAGTCGATTTGAAAAAAAAAAGTTTCGTTCTATACAAAATAAATGATATGAAGGGGTTCACGGAAAGAACATGTTTAGTCCTTCTAAAAGGCAGGGCTTTGCACCATAATCTATTACAAGTACGGTTGATTTTCCTTCTGAAATTTGAATTGACTAGACATGTTATTTCCGTGGACCCTTCATATAGTAAATGTGAGAGAACCTTAACAATAAAATTATAAAAGTTAATTTCATTATACTTATTTAAAAATAAATAATAGTAAGACTTGAGAGACTAGTTGCTTTGAGAAATTAATTATATTTGACCTAAATATCCCTGTATTATATATGTAGACGCCAAAATACATTAGCTAACAACTATGACTAATACTCGTAGGTAAATATTTTGCGATGAATACACGAATAGATGCACTCGTTGGTATTCGAACCCAGGACCTCCAGCTTCGCTACCAACTGAGCTATGGAGGCCGTCAAAAAGCATAACATTTCATCAACTTAGCAAGCCGTTAAATATCGTTTGTCCCTTTTGGGTCATATAAACATAGTTACAAGACCGACAGGGACATAATTGTATGTCCCTGTCGGTTATAAGACCCTTACAATACTATATACTTAGCAATGTACACTTACAATTATGTCCCTTACAATACTATATACTTAGCAATGTATTGACATTGCTAAGATAGGATGCGTTTATGAATAAGAGGGTATCGGGTATGAACGCTATGACAAATTGTTGCTTATCATGAGCAACGCTGCAATCGTCAATAATACGTACTTTTAATTTAAATTCTAGTGTTTCAATTTCGTAGAGTAAGAAGTTAGAATAGCGAATGCTCGTTTGGTCTGAATGCACCTTTACGCATTCAGACCAAACGAGCATTCGTTATTCTGACTGAAATTCTGATGAAATTCGATCGTTACACAAAACGTGATTCGTTGATTTCGTAGAGTGGCGGATAGAATAGCGAATGCTCGTTTCATCTGTTCAAACTATGGCAAAGTAGTGACTTGAAATGTAATTATTGTTATTAAGGTAATGACGAGAAAGCTGGCGAAATCCTCGCAGAACGCATACGCATTGCGAGCCAGCGAGGAAATGCCGCCAGCATCCTCGGTACAAAGCTACAAAGGCCAATTTTAGATATAGGTTAGGTTAGTTGGATTTTAATATGTACCTAGTGAATAAAAGTGCGTTTTGTTGCAGATGTCAATGCTCCAGTCCACCACCCCTAGAGATGTGAGCAGCCCGTGACGTCATCATGTGCTCGTGGGTGGTGTCCGCCCTGCTCATCCTCTTTGCCATGGGTAAGTATACCTCTTGCACAAGAAGGCAAAGTAAGCTTATGGAGAAATTAAATCAAAAATATGGTTTACCCTTAAATCGTCGACAAACATTTAATCGAATATTGTTTCAAAGACAACGATTCAAGTAATTTTCATTTCATCGACAAGTCGTTCTGCCGAAGGATCGTTTGCAATCAATTTAAATGAAGGACTTTTAAATGGTACTTGAGTTATTTTGTGTATAGCTTATATTAAGGTTTTTGTTACGGGATTTTTTATTTCAATTTGTTTTTATAACTAACTTTCGTAACATAAAAAACTAAAATTATTTGTTTTCACAAAGCCCTTAACTATGTTTTTTTACGATAAACTTGACTATTAGGTATAAGATGAAACTAGATTATAAATATGTTCACATGGATGGTAGTAGCCGTGTGGTGACGGCAGTAAGAATACATTTGTCACCACCCCAACTCCTCCTGCGGGTGTCGTAAGAGTCGACTAAGGGATTGTAAGGGAGTGATTGAAGTGTCACTGACCATTTCTTTTTTTTATAACGATTGATGATGGGCAGCAGCGTCATCATAGTGGTCACATTACTGCGATCGCCAATCCGCTTGCCCAGCGTGGCGATTATGGGCATTTACCTCCTAATGCGTCTATACGCATAGTTAAAAGGAGAGGCCTACGTCCAGCAGTGGACTATCATAGGCTGATGATGTGATGTGT
>JALPQI010009835.1:0-38499 GCA_025490895.1 Thaumatotibia leucotreta | reverse complement strand
ACGTGGCAGTCGTGTTTCTCCTTGTTTATCTTAACACGATTTGTTGTGGGCATAACCTTTGTTCTTGTAAACCGGGGTATTCGAAAATTCCGATATACCTACCTATAAACAATCACTGCTATAAGCCCTGCAGGGTTTTCTCATTTTATTACATTTGATCAGGGAACAGTATGAGAAACTGCAAACGCGTTGCAATGCTTTTCCTGTGGTTATAGTTGCTAAATTAGCAACTAAAACCACACAAATGATGTAATTAAGGAAAAACGTGTTGTTATTTATTTTACTCGTATATTACCACATTAACTGACCAGCAGAGTTTTACAATCATTTCACTTAAATTTAACATTTATATTAAACTTAAAAGTGAGTAAAGGGTACAAAATAGAATTTAATGTAATTTAATTCACCCAGACTTGCGGCCCTACCTCGAACTTCGAGATCCGCAAATTTCGAGGATTTGTCTCTCTCACTCTAATTACGCCTTCGATGGAGTGACAGACAAAAATCCTCGAAATTTACGAAATTCGACTTTCGTGGTAGTAGGCCTGTCCACACCACTGTTTGTTGGACATCGGACGAGGCACTAGGGGCCTACCGTGTGCTACGTTCGACGTGTTGCCTCCCTGTTATCGAATTTATGTGTGGTGGAGAGGCAACATGTCAATCGTGGTTTGTGATAGACCTTCTGGCTGGCTCAGTAGTGGTTACAGTCACTTTAAGGCCAATTCCGCTTGTAACTTACTTACGTAATTTCAGCACAAATATTGCTTACGGCGATGTGCGTAAATAATATTTGTAAAGAACTTGCGTACGAAATCTACGAGTGGAATCCTGACCCAAGTCATTCACGATAATAGCAATAAAACCTAAATTCTAAAAATTGCACTTATGATATGACCTAGCTACAGGGCTGTTCAGAAAGTATTAGCTGCTTCGATTTTTATGGCTATACATTTATGTACCTCTATACCTAAAGTGTGGCATACCAAAAATTGGCAGTAACAGTAGGAACAAAAAACGATATGCATCTCTTTATTTGATTTAATAACATTAGCATAAGAGGATTTATTTTGGACAGTTTGATTCTCTCTGTCTATGCCATAAGTGAGTACCTAAAACCCTTGCCAGACTTTATCATTATTATTGAGGGTATTCACAAAACTAACATGCAGTTTTAAAATCATCAGCATGGTTACTTCCGGAACAGCCCTCAGATTATTCTGATTAGAGAGCATGTGATTATAAGTAGTTTAAGTGTATAATGATAGTTGATAACTTTAAATATCTATTTATACCAAGACAACATTGTCAATCTCAACATTGGAATTATTTAGATATTACTATTGAGACAAAAGCCATATTCTACAAAATTATTTATGTTACAAAATCAGGAGATAGTATCTCAATTTAACTCACCATAGTACCTACACATTTCCCTGGTGGCTACATCATTTATTTACACATTTACCTTGTTATTCCAGTGCAAATTATACATTTAAATGACATGTTTTGCCACTATAGGTGTCTGTTCACAAGCATTTTAAATGCCTCTGTTTCATTGAACATGACCTTGTCAAGTTATCATGAATTTTATCTCTCTTAGTTACACATAACTACTTCAAAGTCATTATAATATTATGTAAGTCAAATTTACTTCCATTTTTGGTAACCATGATACATTGTATAGTGATAATAAGTCAAATATGGACCAAATCAATAATGTTGGGATTATTAAATCTTGGTTTATATGAGTACAAACAAATTATCCAAGAATGATATTGATATTTAGAATCAACAAGAGGTTTGCCATGTCTCAAAATTCAGTTGACAAAGCTATTTCAAATAATAAAGAACAAAGATCTGCACAGTCTCTTGTAAGCTGAACTCAAAGATTTTAATGACATATTTTTCATTCTACCACTCCTCAGTACAAAATTGGCTGTTGGTAGACTCCTCCAAAAACAATAGTGTTTGTAACTTTCTCTACAATTAGATAACTGAATGGCCTATTTGCTTCAAATCTAATGACTCCAATCCTATTGGCAAACTCTGCAGCTGTAGCCCCTGATGCTGTGGTACCTTCTTCTGTTACTTCAATTTCTGCTTTATGGACAACCCTTGTTACATACATCGGCATCCGAGCCAAGCGGCCCAAATTAGCTTTTGCTGGGTCAAACAAGTCATATATTCCCAGTCCTTGTTTCAAAATTTCAGTCAGTTCTAAACTTGAATCAATTTTGAAGCGAGGGATGAAACAATCTATTTCATCATCACCATATTCTACTTGTGAGATTTTAAGCTCTTGGAAAACTGTATCTAAAGGTACTTTCTTGAAGTTTAAGAACATGTCCTCTAAAGTTACACCTGGGTTTGGCAGCATTAATAGCATGGAGAGACGATTTTCTACACCATAAGGCAGCTCAATTACTCTTGCTTGAATTTCCTTAATATTAGCAAATGGGTATGTGTATCTATTGTACATCATGTTCACTTCACCAATTTTAATCCCACTACTGTTATAGAAATTTTGTTTGGTTGTTGAAGAGTGATTAAAAGGAGCAGTCCATTGTCCTTTAAAATATACTGCACTTGTAATCATCATTTGAGCATCACTCAAACTACTTTCCTCAACTAATTTCGGAATTCTGCCTTTGGTTGACGATGACACTGCTCCATTAATGGTGGCGGCGGTTGCTGTGCTATTCCTGAAGTCTAGGTCGACAGTTTCCGTATCGTAAAAGACCTTCGACGATTGACGGAAGTCATCTTCCAGCAACTTAGTCTTGTCCACAAATATTCCGTTGAACTTTGCAAGTTGAACAGTAGTTGTATTTACAAGTAGCCAACGTGCAATTTCTTGGAATTGATGCCGGGTGACTGTCCTGTTTCTTATAATTCGTAACGCCGTGAGCAGTTCGAAGCGCGTTTTACCGAGTGCGCCTTCCGACGTCACCGCTAATACCGTCCACGCTGTGATCGGTGACACTATGAGGTTCTGTTTCCCTTGCTGTTTTGCCGCATGATACAACAACTCCACTGAGAAATTTCCTGTAGCCTCGCTGAGGCCATTGTGTAGATTTGTTGGATATTCCGGTTCATCGTGCCCTTTAATTCCTTGATTCTGTCCGAAACACAACACAAAACACGCGCATAATTCAAGCACAAATATCAACATAATGACTCCTTAGATAACTATTATTTCTTTAAAAGTTCCACGATTTTCGTGTGCGATTATACACAAAAAGTGTTTGCCGCGGCGTAGCGCTTGCGGCGACTAACTGACTATTCACACATCGGGTAACAGCCGTACCTAACAGGAAAATGACCAGTCGCTCGTTATCTGCTGTGTATATTTACATGAAACGAACATAAGCAAAACAAAACCGGTTTTAAGAGATTGTCGGACGTCGGACTGTGGCGGAGGCGGACAGACGTGCCGACGGAGTCGGAGCCGGTTATTATGATTTTTATTGACATAAATGACAATGAC
Source organism: Thaumatotibia leucotreta (assembly GCA_025490895.1). Classification (NCBI taxonomy): domain Eukaryota; kingdom Metazoa; phylum Arthropoda; class Insecta; order Lepidoptera; family Tortricidae; genus Thaumatotibia; species Thaumatotibia leucotreta. The sequence continues at coordinate 35,009 of JALPQI010009835.1, read as the reverse complement.
AATGACGTGAAGCGATGTTGCTATAGTGTATCCCATAGACATATAAAATTGATAGACCGAGTCTATTTTATCTGTGGGTGACGCCGGCAATGCCTGTCAACGATCTTTGTTTGTGTATACTAGTGCACCTAAACCGCAAATAGTAATAGTGATTAAAATAAAGCTTTTCATGTATATTTCTGTTCGATAAGTGCACGGAATGTGATAAAAGTGATGACTTGTGTGGTTCCAGGGTGTAAAAACCGCCAGGGTTACCTGAATGAACAAAATAAAGACATTACGTTTCACCGGCAATTTAGTTTTGACTTGAATTTTAAGATTTCGAACCTTATTAAGGTAAAAGTAACTGAAAATCTTATTCAATATTTGTTGTCGGATACATATGTGTAGTTTTGTGATTAAACCATTTGTATTTACATTCGTAATGTAATTATAAATAGTGGGATTCAAACATTTGTATCGCATAGTGTGGTACTTAAGAGACCGATCGTGATATCGATAAATGTATTGATAGTCAACTCAAAAATGAATCGATGTTTTTAATGTCCAACAGGTTTCCACTGGACACTGAACAAAGGCTATTATGGGTCAAAAATATCAAAAAGGCAGACGACTGGTACCCTAAAGAGTATTCAAAAATATGCTCCGCACAATTTTAAGCTGTTGTCTCAGGCAAGGGTACGCGAATAAGTGATTACATTCTGACGTACTACCCACCATATTTGGTAATCATCCAATGTCATGTCAACCAGCAAGTAAATTAAATTTAGTTTAATAATGACGCTCATGTGATACTTGTGTAGACTGATTAATTTAATTATAAAGAAGCCATCATACCAAAATTGTTAGGTATGCTTTAAGGAATGATAAGTCCATAAAACATGTTATAATGAGAGTTTTCTGAAATCACCAGGGCAGGAGCAGGTCCAGAAACTTGTCTAAATTCTATGTTTATAGTTTCTGGTTTAAATATTTTGTATGAGTTAAAAAAATACATTAAAAAATTTAAACTTTATTTAAAAAAAAAAACATTTACTTAGTCTTTCTTTGGGGCTAGATAATTGTGTTTCTTAGCGGGACCTTACGGCTAAGTGGCGCCAACTAGTGGCGTACGTTTTAGGAAACCCTCATTATGACATTTTAATTAAAGAAAATATTTCGTTAACTTTGTGATTTTATTTTTATCCTAAAATGTAGATTTTGAAATGACGATCGAAGAAGATCGTGATTTTGAGTAGGAAATAAGGTTTATTCCTACTGTATTCGCTACCTAATTTGGTTAAAATATTATTATTGACGATAAAAGTATACGATTGAAGACTGGACATCACTAATAGTAATGACATTTTATCTAGTCAGGTTGGTAGCATTGTTCAAGAAAATGGAGTCGTTGATGGAGTTCACGACCAAGTAGAGCTACTTTATTTGTCTCTTTTTCCTTATGGAATACGTCTTGAGATGGGGTGAAGGATGACAATAGTTTGTTCATGTATGTCTTAATACACGGAATCTTCCCTATATTTTATCTGTGGTGTATCCGAAATATAAAATTCCAAAAGAGCATTAAAATTTGCTCTTGATAAATTATCAAATAATTATGCTCGATATTCTAATGGTGCTCCCACATTGGTCGTTATTTCTGGAAATGTTGTTGACAAGAAACTACAAGAAGTGTTACCCTCTTTTTAGCTCTTTTTACATCACGCACTTCTCTACACCATTTATATGTCTGTGTCTACACCTTGCTTGTAGCCGAGGGGCCGCACATAGTGTGCCACTAAGAGGGATAGACATAGTCACTTACTACTAAGAAGATACTTGTTTGTGTGGCACTTAGTGACGTATTCAACGCATTTGTCTGGCACTTACATTTAGCGTCTAATGCATACACACACAAAAAATAGTGGCACAGTGATAAGGACGGACGATTATCGTTCCTTTTCACTTCCACTAGTAAAAAGTTTCATAAGCCATCCCTTGCGTTCTTGCTATTATTATAACGTTGTCAAATCCATATTAATCCTATATTCATGCTTGTAGCAGAGATTATAGAGTGCCCATAGTTAGAAAAAGAGGGGCAAATTCAAAAACTGTCGACGTGAATTTAGAGTTCGCTGCTGATGACAGATAATTAATATTTTTTTCATCACACTTGCTGTCTAAGCGCGCCATTGCTTGTGTGCGTAGCGGGAGTAATAGAAAAGTGAAATTCCCTAGGGAGTAATGGAAGTGTCAGTACGTCATTTAATAATATTATGTCTTAAAACTTATTTTTGAGATGAAAAACATTGTATGCATCACGGTCGGTGAGCGGAATACTAACTCGAGTCATAAAAGCCCTCCGCCTGACGGCGTCGGGCTTCTAACACTCTCGTTAGTAGTTTCGCACTTATCTCCTTTGATGCACAATGTACTATTACTGACATAGATTATTGAGCAGAGTATACAAGGTGGCCAAAATTATCTACATTCCCGTTGCCTGTGAAATTTTTGTACACAGATGAGATCCCCTAGGTTTTTGGAAGTTTCAGAAGGGTTGTTTTGAAATGATATTGGTACCTAATAACTTCTACGTCTGAAAATTGAACTTCTTTTTAAATCCCGAAAGGTAGGTACCTACTTATTCTGCTTCTCAAAACCTCACTGACAATGGGAATGGACGTATTTTATAGCCATGATATTTAACCCTTAAACGCATAGTGATGTTTAAATGCATCATGTATTCTGGACTCTATTGAAAGCATGTCAGAATTCAAATTTGAATAGGTTTTTGTCAAGGTCATGCATTTAAGAGTTAAAACATAGTTGTGGTTTTTAGCCGTGTGGTGACGGCATTAAGAATACATTTGTCACCATCCCAACTCCACCTGCGGGTGTCGTAAGAGTCGACTAAGGGATCGAAGTGTCACTGACCATCATTTGATAAAAGATTGATGATGGGCAGCAGCGTCATCATAGTAGACACATTACTGCGATCGTCAATCCGCTTACCCAGCGTGGCGATTATGAGCATTTACCTCCTAATGCGTCTATACGCATAGTTAATAGGAGAGGCCTACGTCCAGCAGTGGACTATCATAGGCTGATGATGATGATGTGGTTTTTAAATCCAAACTATGCAAATAAACAAAGGCCTACCTAACAATCGAGGAACTACGAGGAGCAACTCAATACTATCAGTTTGTCATGAATCAATACATCTTTTTTTATAGAAGTTGCAAAGCATGTAAATACAACTTGTATTCAACATGGTCAAGTTTTAATCAATACAATCAAAAAGAGACGCGTAGCTGCGAATTGCTAACAAGCACAAGATGTGGAGCGGCGGGTAAAATAGTGCTATATTCACTAGGATCTAAGAACGAAATTTTGACAGTTATAGATTAACCCTTATTAATATGAGTGTAAAACTCATCATTTTTCCAATAGTCATTACTTAATGATAATGATTAGTTAACCTTACGCAAACTAGTTATTCTCTTTTAAATTTGTTTTATGATTATAAGTCATTCTAAATGTTTTATGATTCTAGAATTAAATTTAAGTTACAATTTTACCTTTCTTTTATTATGTGACTCAATTTATTCAGCATGTATTGCTGCCGCTAGCCGTAAAATAAACATCGGATACTTTTGTCTGTGAATTGTAACTTCCCTCGCGGGACAGGCACCGCCCAATAGTGTGGGGGTCAGCATCAATGTAACGTTTGTTTACGTTTCCAGAAATAAAATATTTGTATTTGCACTTAACGTCACAAACACGATAAACAAAAGATTCATTTTCTAAACTGCCAAATGTTCGTTCTTAGAAATCGAAAATTACTATAGATTTTGGATATTTTTTTGTTTGTTTACATTGTGCGCAACTTCTATAAAATGTAGTATAAATGGTGTTATTGTATTGTATTCAGGCCGTTTTTTCCGCAACTCGACATCAAACGTCAGAACTTAGCAAACCTTTTCATATATACCTATGATTGCTATAAAATATTCTAGCTAGGGCTAGTAATAATAATTTATAGGGACCTTGGACCACTGGGATTAATGAAAACTGCCAGCAGATTAACTCAATTTATTTAATGAAATTCTTCTGTGATTTCGGTATGTTTGGCTTCAAATTGATTTTGTGCTTCCACTAGTATCCTGCCGATAGATTTAACTAGCCTTATTCTGAACCTGGACATAGTTGTATTTTCTTCATACGAGATGGCGCTGGGGTCGCGTTCGATGTAGTATTCAATTGTTCTGGATAGCATCTCCCTTGCTTTCAAAATGTGCTCGACCTGACTGTAATGAGAATGAGCAAATTTTAAATGACTTCAAATGAGGCATATTTTGGGCTCTTTGTTTTCTAACCACCTTATTCATAAACGTCTGCTAACTTAACAAGCCGCTAATAATTGTTTGTCCCTTTCGGTCTTAACAATGTGTCCATAAGAGCAAAAGGGGCAAACAATGATTAGCGGCTTGTTAAGTTAGCAGACGTTTATGAATAAGGGGGGTAAGAGTTCAATGCCTGTAGTTGTCTTATGTACAAAACTTACCTCATTGGTACATGGACGTCGAGTTTGTGTCTAGGAAATCTCAGCACTGTGGTGTCGTTGTAACTTTCGCCCTGTAAAAGAAAATTTGGTTTGGTGATTCCATCAGATTATGATCTTCATCCTTTTTTCACTGGCTACCGCTTAACAAATACCCTTTTTCATATTATTCACAAACATCTCCTAACTAAACGTTGTAAACGTTGTTAGTACATTATGCATCTAGGGAGGTAAGTACGGTATTACTAATGAGAGTGTTAGAAGCCTGACGCCGTAGGTGAAGGGCTTTTAATGACTGCAATGGCCGTGATGCAAACAATTTGTTTCAAGACAAAATATTATTTAATGACGTACTAACACTTCTTTTACTCCCTAGGGAATTTCACTTTTCTATTACTCCCGCGGTACTGCAAGCAATAGCGCGCTTAGAAAGCAAGTGTGATGAAAAAGGCTTGTACACGACGAGCGCTCGTCGCTCGGTGGAGTGGTAGCCTGAAGTACGGGAGCAGCGTGGACTCTAGTACGGGGACTGTGTACACTCACTACAGACACGTCTCCCTGGCACAGTACTAGCGCCGCCTGCGGGCTGACGCGGGACGTCTTGTACACGACGAGCGCTCGTCGCTCGGTGGAGTGGTAGCCTCCGAAGTATGCGAATAGTGCGCCGCGGTTCCTCTTCGCGTCGTGGTTGACGCTTTCGCCGCCGATATGTGCTCGGTCGCCTTTGCTGGAGATCAGAAACAAAATTTGTTGTCTCCGAGAAAGATCTTGTACTCGACACTCAACTTTATGGGCATTTTCACTTTTAGAGACTGAAGGAGCAGCGAGTATCAACGTTTCAGACGTGGTGTTACGTACATTGTCCCCTCTCGACCATGAACGTTAGGGTGTTCCATATTTTACGAATTTGAGAAATTAATTCAAAGTTAAGAGATTATAAAAGTGCAAATGAGGAAGGAAATAATAGGAAATAATTTCAACCACGCATTTCTAGCATAACATAACTCGCTCCATCGTAGGCCGCGTCTCTGCCCTCGGCTAGTCTGTGGCCATGAGTAAGCCCATTTCAAATTTAAAAAAAGTACCTGGTGATCAGCCTGACTTCAGGCTTGAGCTTGCCCTTGGTGCGCAGGCGCGCTCTGGCGTGCAGTATCAAGTTGGGCCCGCACAGTAGAGCGGCCGGCGTCAACTCGTCGATGCCAGAGAACCGGGACAGCTCGTTCACGTCAACGATGGGATGCACTATGGGGCTTTTTACGAGTTGCTCGAGGTAAAGGTTGGTGATCGCTGGAAATAATGAGAGAATAGCAGATTGTACAACAAGGGCATAAAGTGTCCCGTCTCATTGTTAGCCGAGGCAATCTTTTGGTCTGAGCGAAGCGAAGACCAAAATAGTAGACGAGGATAAAAATGGAAATGCTACCAATATCCGCCAACTCATTTTTTAATTATTTTTTTTAATTTTCAACCTGTGATCAGAGCTGCACGTGCTCGGTTTTCTGCCAAGTCAAACATTTCGGAGCATTTTTGAACGATAATCGATATCTATTTTATGTGATTTACTAAAATTAATGGCAGAAAATACAGAATTCTAATATTGTAATATAAATATAACAAATTTTGTCAGTTATACTATTTTACTGCTCAAAAAAATTGTGTAATATGTTTTAACTGTTTGGCTGTTGGGACCGATTACCTTAGCACATCTTGGCCTTAGAAAACAATTTTACTTTTATGCTCTAGAACACGAAATGCGATTTTATGTCGTCTACGCACGACATAAAGGTGCACTTTTTGAGCATGAGAAGTGAAATAGTACATTTCACTACAGATGGTGCTTTTTTTTACGTGCTAGTGCGAGAATTGGTTAATTTTACGTCAGGTCGAAATCTTCGGAGGACCATATGTACTGAAAAACGTCGTACGATACACGTGGAAAAAATTAAGTTCTTGCACAAGTGCGAAAAACATGAAATTCGAAACGGGTGGCGATGTTCGGTCGAAATCGACACGTGTTTTTTGCACGTGTCTCGTACGACGTGTTTTAGTGCAAAAACGAAATTCGAAATTTAAAACATCGTCACTCGTTTCGAATTTCATGTTTTCGCACTTGTGTCGTAATATATTATTTAAATTAAGCATGTACCTACAAGTACGCCGCGTGGTGACGGCAGTAAAACTAGATTTATAACCACCCCAACCAACTCTTACTGTGGGGGTCGCCATCGCAACAGTCGACTAAGGTATTGAAGTGTCACTGACCAGTTGTTTATTTTATTACCATATTGATGATGGGCAGCAGTCATTACAGTGGACACACTACTGCGATCGCCAATCCTCATATCGTTATCATTAACATTTCGTCAGTCAGTAAATCCCCGCAATCATTACTCGAAACAAACACATTATTGGACGAGGGTCTTCCCCTACAATCTATGCGTAATAACTATAGTCGTTTTTTTAACTATGAACTATATTGAAATAGTATGTCTATAATAAATATCATGAAACAATCACGTTAATATCTTCAATTAGTTTTTTCTGCATACGAAAGTGAAGGCTTTCTTTATAGGTGAAAAACAGGTATAATCAGAAGCTACTTTTGGCATGTGTTATTATTCTACGTACGACTGCCAATAATGCTGTTAACAATTCAAGGCCATCCTTATCTTCCTTACGGGGTCAATACATTTTGACTAACTACAACGGTCGGAAACTACACAAGGTCAAGTTTATCGAAAGCCTTATTTATAACAGACCGTGATAGGGGCTTTACACGACAGTTTCCTGCGCTGCGACCTTCAGCAAATTTAAGTTCCACTTATTTTTTTCCTTAACGAGCTGTCTTCCGATATGTGATTACCATGCAAGGAGCTCTCCGTTATAATAAAATCGAGGAATGTACATTCTAAAAAAACTGTTCCACATTTCAGGTGCCAAAATTAGTAGGCAAAACCTAGTACGAAAAACCTAGTTCCGGGCAATAGATTCCAAGAGTTACACATACAACTTATTTGATTTATGGAAATTCGAAACATACTTCTGCCAAAGAATATCTTATTAAGTTACGAATTACGAAACTTTTAAACCCTACCCTTCAATTGTCGACACGACTCGAAGTTACGGTTTGTCGCCAAAGTAATTGGAAATTAGAATTTTCTTTTCAAGGATTATTTTCCAGTAGTACATTTTAGACTAACCACATAGGTACGGTCGGCTCTGGATGATTTGATACTTCGAATCTTCGCGAAAATCCTAGGGGTTTTGCAAACTAACCTTTTTTTTTTTTTGTTAACCCAGGGGAATCCGTTATGGATACCACCCGGCCCGGGAGCAGCCGGGTGGTTATGTCCGACTCGCACGGACTAAACCCCTGGGGTGTTCCGCCGCTCGCTAACCTAACTTTCGTAACATAACCTATTATCCGCGTTTTCGCAAAACCCCTAGGATTTTTGCGAAGATTCGAAGTATCAAATCATCCTACGACATATACATAATATTAAACGTGACTGTACCAGGGCATAAGTTGAAGGGGGTTATCCTTCTACTCAAACGTCTCCTCTTAGCAAGCCGCTAAGTATTGTTTGTCACTTCCGGTCTTAACACGTTCGCCTCCGGTACTGTTTCACTAAGTGCTTATACTATGCCGATCGAAATTGTCTCATAAGTAGAAATCCTATGCCAGTGACACACATGTGTGACCGAAAAGATTGTACTCCTATGCCGGCGACACACATTTGTGTCAAAAATGTTCGTATTTCGATGCGACTGGCATAGGAGTGAGAACATGATTAATGCTAGTGGCATAAGAATGAGATTACTTTGATCACGTATGTGTGTCACTGGCATAGGAATACAGTTTTTTCGGTCACATATGTGTGTCACCGGCGTCGAACGTGTTCAATGTATTTGAGACTGAAAGGCACAAACAATACTTATCGTCATGCTAAGTTAGGAGACGTTTATGAATAAGGGGATTACCATTTAAGAAAGGATAACTCTCAAGAAACGTAGGCGAGGCGATCTCTCCTCAGTCCATATCGTTCACGCCACGCTTCGACCCCTTTTTCGCCCCTCGCGCCCGCACGCTCGAACTCTTCTTGGATCTAGTATTGATCCGCTACGTATTGTTTGTCACTTTCGGTCTTAAATGTAGAGATATTAATAAGATCGAAATTGACAAAAAATACTTTGCGGCTTGCTAAATTAGGAGACGTTTATGAATAAGGGGGTTATCATTTAAGGAAGGATAACTCACAAGAAACGTAGGCGAGGCGATCTCTCCTCAGTCCATATCGTTCGCACCACGCTTCGAGACCTTTTTCGCCCCTCACGCCCGCGCGCTCGTATTCTTCTTGGATCCAGTGCAGAGCTGCGTGGTCTGACGTCGCACTGAACTGACGCTTGATCTCACGAATCTCTGAAACAGAAGGTAAATTTACGGATATAATATCAAGGAAAAGGGTCAATTTCACTTAGAATGGATTACGCCAAAAAACTGCTTGAAAATTCAACGCAATGAAAAATGATGGAGGAAGATGCTGAAATGTCTAAAACAGTATAGATGTTGTAATATTTCTTTCCAAGCGTTTTCATGTAAAATTTATAGGTACTGCTATTTCTATCAGCATCAATGTGGACAAGTTGTTTTGGTGTTTGACAGATGTAACAATGAAATATCGGGGATAGTGCAATACCGCGTAACTACCAAAGCAGATGGAGTTCAAATATCAAACAATTGACACTCAAATTCACCCTAATTGAATTTGATAGTTATGCGGTATTGCATTATACCCGACGATATGAAGTTCACCACCTCATTTTTTTTCGTCACAATTGTTAAGTTACGAAGTTGATGAGTACTACGAAGTCGATAATACTAAATGAGTAACAACTTTTGGCACTGAAAAAGGTACTAACTTTCGTAACATATTGACACGATCATGATTTTTATTTTCAAAAAGGCCTTACTATTTTTTTTGCAACCCACAACATACCTTCCTTCCTGTCAGCAGCATTAGCGAACACCTCGACGTTGTCGGCGCAGTGCGCGAGTACATTGGCGGCCGCGGTGCTGTTGCCCAGCACTGAGGCCACCAACAAGCCGCGGGCTAGGCGCGGGTGTACTGTGAACGACGATAACAGGCTGCCCAGACGGGTCAGCTGCTCACTTTTGGATGATTATATTGCAATCGACTCACAACGTACCTTCCTTCCTGTCAGCAGCATTAGCGAACACCTCGACGTTGTCGGCGCAGTGCGCGAGTACATTGGCGGCCGCGGTGCTGTTGCCCAGCACTGAGGCCACCAACAAGCCGCGGGCTAGGCGCGGGTGTACTGTGAACGACGATAACAGGCTGCCCAGACGGGTCAGCTGCTCACTTTTGGATGGTGATTATCAGAGTCCGGAATTCTGGTAGCATTTTTGAGCTGTCATAGGGACTTCTCGTTTATCGACTACCGATTATACATAAGTATATCGATAAATTCAGAATACAATGTCAAATAATTATGATTACAAATAGAAGTAACCGCAGCCGGTCTTATCGCTAATGAGCGATCTCTTTCAGATAACCTTTGGATACCAACTTTTTGGAAATTATAAATAGAAATTAAAATACATATTTTATTAATCCTTATTAATATTTGTGGATTTCTTATGGCTATTAAACATTTTTCGGAAGAAATTGCTACCAGAATTCCTATTGAGCCTTATGATATCATGTTGCAAATCTCTATTTAACATTTTCAGCCGCTCAAAAGTTATCTAAACGAGATCGCTCACGAGCGATACGACCGTCTATTGTTAACTTTTACTTGTAATAATAATTATTTTACACTGTATTCTGTATTTATCGATATACATATGTATAATCGGTAGTCGATAAACGAGAAGTCCCTATGACAGCTCAAAAATGCTACCAGAATTCCGGACTCTGGTGATTATATTGCAATCGACTCCCAACATACCTTCCTTCCTGTCAGCAGCATTAGCGAACTAGGCGCGGGTGTACTGTGAACGACGATAACAGGCTGCCCAGACGGGTCAGCTGCTCACTGTTGGATGGTGATTATCAGAGTCCGGAATTCTGGTAGCATTTTTGAGCTGTCATAGGGACTTCTCGTTTATCGACTACCGATTATACATAAGTATATCGATAAATTCAGAATACAATGTTAAATAAATATGATTACAAATAGAAGTAACCGCAGCCGGTCTTATCGCTAATGAGCGATTTCTTTTAGATAACCTTTGGATACCAAATTTTTGGAAATTATAAATAGAAATTAAAATACATATTTTATTAATCCTTATTAATATTTGTGGATTTCTTATGGCTATTAAACATTTTTCGGAAGAAATTGCTACCAGAATTGCTATTGAGCCTTATGATATCATGTTGCAAATCTCTATTTAACATTTTCAGCCACTCAAAAGTTATCTAAACGAGATCGCTCACGAGCGATAAGACCGTCTATTGTTAACTTTTATTTGTAATCATAATTATTTTACACTGTATTCTGTATTTATCGATATACATATGTATAATCGGTAGTCGATAAACGAGAAGTCCCTATGACAGCTCAAAAATGCTACCAGAATTCCGGACTCTGGTGATTATATTGCAATCGACTCCCAACATACCTTCCTTCCTGTCAGCAGCATTAGCGAACACCTCGACGTTGTCGGCGCAGTGCGCGATTACATTCGCGGCGGCTGTGGTATTGCCCAGCACTGAGGCCACCAACAAGCCGCGGGCTAGGCGCGGGTGTACTGTGAACGACGATAACAGGCTGCCCAGACGGGTCAGCTGCTCACTGTTGGATGATTATATTGCAATCGACTCACAACATACCTTCCTTCCTGTCAGCAGCATTAGCGAACACCTCGACGTTGTCGGCGCAGTGCGCGAGTACATTGGCGGCCGCGGTGCTGTTGCCCAGCACTGAGGCCACCAACAAGCCGCGGGCTAGGCGCGGGTGTACTGTGAACGACGATAACAGGCTGCCCAGACGGGTTAGCTGCTCACTGTTGGATGGTGATTATCAGGGCCCGTAACTTTCATGCCGATGACATCAATTTGACGTCACGCTCCTTTTAGGGTGATCCCAAATAGTTTTATTGTAAATTTTTAATCGTTAGTCGTCAATCATTTTAATCATGTACAAATGACTTCAAAAGTAGTATATTTACTCGTGTTATAAATAATACCTACTGGATACGCGCTTTACGTTAAAGAGCAATTCTGTTTTCTACGTAATTATTGAAATGTGTTAACAATATCATTTAATAAAATGTAAGTACAAAAAGAAATCACATAATTTTATTTATGTTTCACGTATCAAGTAGGTATTATTAATTTCACGTGTAAATATACTACTTTTGGAGTTATTTGTACATGATTAAAATGATTGACGACTAATGATTAATAATTATCAATAAAACTATTTGGGATCACCCTAAATGGAGCGTGACGTCAAATTGATGTCATCGGCATGAAAGTTACGGGCCCTGGTGATTATATTGCAATCGAGTCACAACATACCTTCCTTCCTGTCAGCAGCATTAGCGAACACCTCGACGTTGTCGGCGCAGTGCGCGAGTACATTGGCGGCCGCGGTGCTGTTGCCCAGCACTGAGGCCACCAACAAGCCGCGGGCTAGGCGCGGGTGTACTGTGAACGACGATAACAGGCTGCCCAGACGGGTCAGCTGCTCACTGTTGGATGATTATATTGCAATCGACTCACAACATACCTTCCTTCCTGTCAGCAGCATTAGCGAACACCTCGACGTTGTCGGCGCAGTGCGCGAGTACATTGGCGGCCGCGGTGCTGTTGCCCAGCACTGAGGCCACCAACAAGCCGCGGGCTAGGCGCGGGTGTACTGTGAACGACGATAACAGGCTGCCCAGACGGGTCAGCTGCTCACTTTTGGATGGTGATTATCAGAATCCGGAATTCTGGTAGCATTTTTGAGCTGTCATAGGGACTTCTCGTTTATCGACTACCGATTATACATAAGTATATCGATAAATTCAGAATACAATGTTAAATAATTATGATTACAAATAGAAGTAACCGCAGCCGGTCTTATCGCTAATGAGCGATCTCTTTTAGATAACCTTTGGATACCAACTTTTTGGAAATTATAAATATAAATTAAAATACATATTTTACTAATTCTTATTAATATTTGTGGATTTCTTATGGCTATTAAACACTTTTCGGAAGAAATTGCTACCAGAATTGCTATTGAGCCTTATGATATCATGTTGCAAATCTCTATTTAACATTTTCAGCCACTCAAAAGTTATCTAAACGAGATCGCTCACGAGCGATAAGACCGTCTATTGTTAACTTTTACTTGTAATCATAATTATTTTACACTGTATTCTGTATTTATCGATATACATATGTATAATCGGTAGTCGATAAACGAGAAGTCCCTATGACAGCTCAAAAATGCTACCAGAATTCCGGACTCTGGTGATTATATTGCAATCGACTCACAACATACCTTCCTTCCTGTCAGCAGCATTAGCGAACACCTCGACGTTGTCGGCGCAGTGCGCGAGTACATTGGCGGCAGCGCTGCTGTTGCCCAGCACTGAGGCCACCAACAAGCCGCGGGCTAGGCAAGGGTGTACTGTGAACGACGATAACAGGCTGCCCAGACGGGTCAGCTGCTCACTGTTGGATGGTGATTATCAGACATCAGATTACGCGGGGCAAATCTTCTTGACAGATAGAGACTTCCTATATCGATAAATTCATTCATCGATATTAGTTTTAAATACTAGTGACTACACAAAGGTTTGTTTATAAAGTTATTTTTTGATTAAAAGAGTACGATGCAATAAAATAACAATTAAATGTTCTCATTCTTATTGGAAATGTTTTTTAAAATTTCACTCGTCACATTAATTTCTTCATAACTGTCCCTTCTTTTATTGTTGAAACTTAGACCCTCGTTAAATTACTTCAGGTTGCTTTTCAATAAAGTCTTCTATTTATTGAATGCGCATTATTTATTTTCACTCATAAATATAAAATTATTGAAGATACTAATGTGACTTTCATACTTGTCTTCAGACCAATACATAGTTACAAAAAATACATACAATGTCGGGGGCGGTCACGAGTATGTAGCACTAGTATCGATAAATGAGTTTATCTATATAGGAAGTCCCTAGCTGTCAAGGAAATTCGCCCCACGGAATCCGATGTCTGGTGATTATATTGCAATCGACTCCCAACATACCTTCCTTCCTGTCAGCAGCATTAGCGAACACCTCGACGTTGTCGGCGCAGTGCGCGAGTACATTGGCGGCCGCGGTGCTGTTGCCCAGCACTGAGGCCACCAACAAGCCGCGGGCTAGGCGCGGGTGTACTGTGAACGACGATAACAGGCTGCCCAGACGGGTCAGCTGCTCACTGTTGGATAGTGCACCTGGAATTTAAGAATAGGCATGATGACTGGCAAGTCAAATCGGCATCTTTTTTCGAACTGTCAAAACGATCACCACTATGGAATTTTATATGAAATACTCAAAAGTGACGTCACGTTTGAGTACTGCCAAATGACCTACTCTTTTTAGTTCTTTTCAATTTATTAAATAGAAGTTCTGTACAAAAATTACTGGAATCCACGTCTTAGTAATAATTTCTTCGTGTCTTATGTCGTGCATAATGTTAAATAATTTATTTTAACTACAGTCATCATCCCTATTGTAGATAGAGTTTGGCTACATCCACGATACCAACCGCTAGCACTCAGTAGCGTAGCGTATTTTCTCTTTCTGTAACTCTTATTTATGAATGTGACATAGATAATTGCGTTTCGTTTGTGACTGAGCGTTAGCGATCGACATCTTGGCTACGCTGTCTGAAAGGGGATGTTGGTGGATTGTCTATGGATTATTAAGTTTTTACGCCATTTGTATATAGTAAGTCGATTTGACTTGAGTTTCCGTTTGAAACAAAAATAATGACACATAATAGATCATAAGTAATCGATGACAACAACGTATAAGGTGCAAAGTGCTGAAGGTTTGTTCAAAACTTTGTACGTTGTTGACTATGACAAATGGTTCTGGAGGAATTTGACATTTGGACGTAGTTAAGGAAAAAGGACCCAATCCACAAAAATCTGGCAACTAAACTTAAATCTTATGTCAAAAGGAAAAATAATTAACCTCAGTGAAAAACATCAGAAATTGAATCCTTCTTTCTTAACTAATCTACCGGGCCAATAAAAGATTATTTACAAATATTGAATAGATACCTAAATCAATAAGGTCATTCACTGCAAATTGTATAGCTTTAGATGACGGCGGCTCAGGCAGCTGAGACAAGAAATCTTTGACCTTATCGTCCGGTGCGTACGTTTTGCAATCCAGCACTGTTTGCTCTAAAGGTACCCTGAAATAAAAATGGATTAATGTCATGGTCACTTTTCTGGTCAATTCCAAATGTCTTTCTTTCAACTGCAGATCTGTTTAGAAAAATACAACATTTGACAGATGCAGTAAAGATATTATGATATGGGTTATAGTGTATATTGTATACTTTTCTTTAAAGAGCAGTGTAGTAGGTATTTTATGTAACTACATAGTTATTTGGAATACCTCGTAAATAGATTATACCTAAAGGTAAAACCTACCTTAGTATTTCTGGAGTCGAAAATGGTATGAATTCATTTTCCTTTTCCTTTGTATAGAGTTTGAAACAATACCCTGTAAAAATGTTGATATAATTAATAACATTGACAAGGGCGGGTTATTTGACTTTTGGTATTGTGTAAGTTCTTATATGATATAATAAAATAACTATGAAAACTATTATACACGGTGCTCGTGAGCAATCCGAAAGATTTTAAAGCTGAATTCCTGAGCATATTTGGAGTATTTAATGTTACTTAAAATTTCCTGGATAAGGCTTGGTTCCAGAGATAATTAACCTTTTTCGAAAAAAGTTTTTCGACGTAACTCGTCGTAAAACTTATTTTTAACCGACTTCAAAAAGGAGGAGGTTTACAATTCGTCGAAATCTTTTTTTTTTTTATGTATGTTCCCCGATTACTCGAAGACGCGTGGACCGATTTGAAAACTTTCTTTTTTTGTTTGAAAGGGTATACCTTCTAGTTGGTCCCATTGTCACCGAATCCAGATCTGATGATGGGATCCTGGAGAAATCGAGGGAACTCTTCAAATGTTGTAGGCACACATGACATTTTTCGTTTATTTTCGAAGACTAATCAAGTATTTGCATCTAGTCATGAACATCTTAAGTTGGTGATCTGATGATGGAAGGTACAACTCTTTAGCAATTAGGAGTTGGGGGATAATTCTTTAAGTATAACATATTTCGTGTATTTTGGAAGCTATTTGAGTATTTGCCTTTAGGTGGTCATCCTTTTATGTTGGTGAGCTGATGATGTAAGGTACAACTCCTTGGAGATTAGGAGTTGGGGGATAATTCTTTAAATATAACATATTTCATATAATTTGGAGGCTATTCGAGTATTTCCCTTTAGGTGGTCATAGTCTCATGTTGGTGAGCTGATGATAAAAGGAATAACTCCTTAACGATTAGGGGTTGGAGGATCATTCTTTGTATGTAACAAATGTCATACATTTTCGAGATCTATTCAAGTATTTTCTTAGTAGTTGTGACATGTCGGTTAGCGGTTAGTGATTCTTTAAATAATATTGGCATGCTAAGTCTGTTACCTTTGAAATTGTTGTTGTATTCATATAAGGTCGCCAGTTCAGGTTTTATGGCCTACTACAGTGCAGTACATTCTAATTATAAGTATTTAGAGCATACTGAATAACGATTTTATATTTACACTACTAAAAAGCAAAAAATAAAATATTTTAAAAATAAAAATAAAACCGCCTTCAAAAATTCGCCCGAACTAAAAAGTTAAAAATAATTTTGGTTCCTACTACTTAGGATTTCCTACCCAAACCTTTAAACCTTTTACCCTATTCATTGAAATAAAACATTATGGCTAGGTACCCTACAGATTTCTTAGAAGTCGGTGCCAAGCCAAATATGTTCACTTCGCGAGTACTTATATGTATTTGATAGAGCTTTGTAACTTACTGTCACTCCGGTTATGCTTTCATGAAAATGACTGAGGCAGACCATTCTGTTGATAAAAGCGTAATCGGAGTGACAGTAAGTTACAAAGCTCTATCTAATATATACCTATGAACGTATTCGGCTTGGCACCGACTTCTAAGAAATCTGTAGGGTACCTAGCCATAATGTTTTATTTCAATGAATAGGGTAAAAGGTTTAAAGGTTTGGGTAGGAAATCCTAAGTAGTAGGAACCAAAATTATTTTTAACTTTATCTACAGGAATATCATAATTTCCCTGTTATGTATTCAGAAGCGGTAATGTAATGACCTATATTAAGAGACCGGTGTCTGTGGCTGTATCATAATGTTAACATTAAAGTACAGGCAGAGTACAGTGCATCATAATGTTGACATTAAAGTATCGTCGTCATGATATTAATTTTAACATTATGAAGTCAACTTCTTTTTGTTGTTTTTTTTTTCAATAAATATTTATTGTAGGATATCCTTACTCAAATTGAGAGATTTCAACTGATTTGAATTTTTATATTTAGAGGTAATTACTTAGTGGATATCAATGAAAATAAAGGTAAATTGTCATTCTAAACTAATGATATGGATGTAGATAAAGTTATGTATGTGACTGTACATAATTAGGCATTAAACACTCGTGTGATCTTATTATGAAACTCGCCTACGGCTCGTTTCATAAAACCACACTCATGTTTAATGCCTCTTATTATGCGCCAGCCACATAAATAACTATTTTAGTTCGGGCGAATTTTTGAAGGCGGTTTTATTTTTATTTTTAAAATATTTTATTGATTACAATGCTAACACAATGTGTTCTAATATTACCACACCTTTTGCCTGACAATCAAAAAATAAGAATAGACTTGTCGAAAAAACCTGTCCCTAAAAAAAACATAATAATTTTTTTTTAACAAATTGTTGTTATGATAAAAAAGTATTAGAATTGTTCGAGTATTCGATAAAATGTATGAAATAAACGTGTATCCGCACAGTGTAAGATTGTGTAATAGGTGCACGCGAACCATGTGTAAGTGAGATAAGTAGAGATCAGCCAAATGGGTAGGTACTATTTAGAGAAACCTATATAGACCTTCGGATGTAGCGGTGACATCAAAGTGGTCTCTGCGACGTAGTCGAAATTCACTCTGTGATCGAATAAGATAAGCGAAAAGTAATAAATGTATGAACATGACAGATTCGAACGGGAAGTCACATGACCATTTCCATACATTATTATGGTCACGTGACTTATCGCTTATCGTATACGATTGAAGAATGGCATCTTGACTAGGCCCGTAGTACCAGTACCAACTCGCACTGTAATAAATACAGTGAATTTCGATTGTAACGACGTCGGAAGGACCACCGCTACATCCGAAGGTATCTATCCTCGTAAGGCCCAACGTACATTACAATGTACACTCAACCTCAATGCTGCAGGTGGGTAGTTCTATGCGATTATTCCGTCGCACAAATCAAGTCATTACCATTCCCAAATTATTGACGAACTACGTATAAATAATGGAGTCATTTTCGGTTATCTTATAGCAGACGCATGTTTGTCTGCTATTCTGGCATAATAGTCGCGTTTGTTTTTATAAAACGAAAAATAAAGTGGTAATGGTAATGAATGAACAATAGAAACGCGTAAAAAAATCGCATAGAAACACCGAGGTACTGACCAGGCTGTACGCGGCCCGCTCGGCCGGCTCGCTGGCGGGCGCCGGCGTACGACACCCACACCGTGTCCAGGCTCGCCGTACCTGGTTAAACAAACAGGGACTATAATCACCTAATTAAAAAACGACCAAGAGCATGTCAGGTCATGCTCAGTGTGGGATTCCGTAGTTATTCAAAAACGGCCGGGCTGATTATATTCAAAATAGTTTTATTTTAAAGTATTCTATAAGCCTATTCATGATTTTTTTCATATTGTTTGGACCCACGAATCAAGCATTTGTGAAAAATAAACCGGCCAAGAGCATGATGGGCCATACTCAGTGTAGGGTTCCGTAGTTATTTAAAAACGGCTGGGCCGATTACGTTCGAAATAGTTTTATCTTAAAGTACTCTATTATAGAGTATTTTAAAATAGGCCCACTATTCATGATTTTTTTCATATTTTTTAGACCTACGGATGAAAAGTTAGAGGGGAGGGAGGGACACCATTTTTTTTTCTTCTGGAGCAATTCAGTCGGAAAATATTGACTTCAGAAAAAAAACTTTTCGTCAAGACCCTTAAAGACTTATTTAATGAGACCCCACACTATAGGATTACAGCAAATAAAAAAAATCATCCCTACTTCACCACTTGGAGAGGTACCCAAAAAAATTGTTTTTCTAGTTTTTATTGTACCACTTTGTTGGCATTATTAATATAGATACCTGTACCAAATTGCAGATTTCTAGTATTAACTGCCACTAAGCTATGCTGCGGACAGACGGACATGGTGAAACTAGTTTACTACGAACCCTAAAAAGGGGACACACCATGACTTCTATATCTGGTTATAATCTGCATCTGCAAGAATAGAAGTTGCTCACCGGTTCCGGGTTTAAGTGTATTCTCTTTGTGAGCGCCCGAGTCGATTACATACACGACATCGGGTATCGTAATTGACGTCTCTGCTATGTTGGTTGCTAGTACTATCTTGCGAACGCCCGGCAAAGGTTTGGAGAACATACGGGCTTGATCTGTCGTAGACAACCTGGAAAAGACACACAATAAACTTGACACATCACTAATAAGTGCTTGGCCAAACGGTGACGGCAGTACGAATACGTTTGTCACCACCCCAACTCTTCCTGTGGGGTGTCGTAAGAGTCGACTAAGGGATTCAAGTGTCACTCGCCATTCTTTGATAGAATATTGATGATGGACAGCAGCGTCATCAACTCATAATTCTGGACACATTACTGCGATCGCCGATCCGCTTGCTTGTGGCGATTTTTGGGCATTTACCCCCTAATGCGTCTATACGCATATTTAATAGGGTCTCCTATTTAATAATAGGGTCTCCTATTTAATAATAGGATCATCTAGCAGTGGAATCAGATAGGTCCGTGTAGGGACCACTTCACAAGTACTTGGATATCACAGGTAACCATTTGAGAGAAGAAACCGTAATAGACAACGTTTATTGTAGTTTAAATGTGGTGCTTTGAATTTTCATATATGATAAGTTCGCACTAGGGAAGCGAAGTAGCGCCGTTTATTATTAGATTTATTACGTAGCTACCTACCGTGAAAAACTTAGTTCTTAGTAAGAAGGGTAACAAAGTAGCACAGTATATTATTTCGCACAGTTAAAAATGTGAAATAGGCAAACAACCGAACGACGTAGTAACATGGTAACATGATTCGTGACTTCTATTTTAAATGTTTTAGTTTTGCAATGTACAGTCTGCAAAGAAAATGGCCTGCCGCTTATGTATTATAATATTTTGTACGTTGTAGTAAATATTATATAAACTTTATTGAACAAATGCAAAACTTTACGTACAAAAGGCGATAAAGTGGCAGACCAATATTTCGGCTTACTGTACGAGAAAGTAGCGTTATTGCACCAACCTGGAATGAACCGGCAATACCAGATGCGTGCTTTCATGGAAGGACCGGTCCAGCAGGAGTTTCGCCTGTTTGATCTCAGCCCAGCCGGGGAGGAACACCAAAATAGCTCCTTCTGGTTCTGTTCTGTCGACGGCTTTTACTACTTCCACAACCTGCAGCGAAAATAGTACATTACTGCACACGCCGGGAAAGATGGGCTTATCGGCTGAGTAGGTATGAAGCTGGTAAGCCCATTTCACGGCGAGGCATGTATAGTGCTTTTCTCAAACGTATCGTCCATTAAATACAAAAGCGACACAACTCAAAAACCGTGAAAAATGATTTTATTGCAAAAACGACATTATAAGCACTAATATTTTACGTGACACTAAGACACCTGTCGATTTGACGCTAGTAAGTATCAAAATTATGCAGGTGCCCTTTTTGCACTATCGCTCTTTCGAGACTAATTTCAGTGCTAAACTGTCATTTTATCAGTTGCGACTCGACTGTCGACCAAAACGCACGATATTTTTGTGAAAAAGTGCCATGAAACGAAAAAATAAGTGATTACGTTAAAAAATATGTAAGCAAAAGTGCCATATTTGTAGATGTGGCCATTTTGAATAAAATAAATACGTAAATATTATGTTTCTTTATATAAAAAGGAGTCGCAAAACGGAATGTGGCTGCTTTAATTTTAAAATATCCTCTTAAATTTGATTTTTCATTCATCAAAACTGCCGTATTAGGATTTGCAACCTTTTTGAATTAAAAATATATTCGAATGCATCAATCACAGGAGCCATATTTATACATGATGCTGTTTTGAATAAAGTAAATATGTTTGGTTTAGATTTCTTTATAAACAAAGGAGCCGCAATACGGAATGTTGAATTTCAAAAAACATTGTTGCATTTAGAACCGTTTTTAATTCAGTATAATATTAAAATCCATAAATGTACCAGATTGAATAATTGAGTATCTTTTGCATGAAATCTTAAAAAATACAATACATCTTATAAAAACAGTAATTGTAAAACGTGGTACTTTGTATTGTGTTCGTTTTAATTAAAAGTATATTAGAGATTGTGTGGAAGATGACTGTGAATTTTGTGTACCTATAATTGCGACTACGAAGAAACAATAATGGCATAAACTTCGGATTATTAAGTATTTGTCATACTTTCTTATTATATTATTTGTATACAATACAAGTAAAACAAACAAAGATCTAACCGCGGTGTATGTTTTAACGAATCTAAAAACTTATATTAGTAGTATTTATTTTTTCACTTTTGGGAATGCCAACATAGGGATGATGACTGTATTTAAAATAAATTATTAGACATTATGCATGGCATCATATACGTATAAATTATTACTAAAATATAGACTGCAGTCATTATTGTACAGAACTGTTATTTGATATAAGTGTAGTATACAAACGTGACGTTACTTTTGTGTATTTCATGTAAATCTTTCAAAAATCGAAATAAGATGTTGACTTGACTTGCCTATTGCTTCACTACATAGGTAGTACCCAAGTACTAGCGCTAAACTGTCATGTCGTCTAGAAAATAAAAATGTTAATTTATTACTAATCATAAGTCGATTTTTAGGAAAACCTTATTATCTCTGCAATTAAATATTGAAAGATATACTTTTGTATCAACAAAAATTAAGTTCTTGCATCAATTCTAATGAAAAAACTAGTAAACCGTCAAAACATATCAATTTGGATCATTTAGTATGGGATCATAGTAACCACCACACAAATACAATACACATAGAAAAAAACAAATAACTAAAGATGTACTTAACCGATTTTTATTATTTACGTGCTTTTAGGTGGGCTATTTCCAGTTTATAGTAAAAATAAGTGGTATCAAAGTATTAATTCCATTCTCAACAATATAACTTTGATCATGTTGTATTTATTTTATATTTATTAACTAAAGGTACCACATTTTTTATATAGCAGGTTGATTCTTGAAGAAAACCGATAATTATATCTGAATTTTAAACTAGTACGTCCGTTAAATTCATCAAATATGTAACCAAAAATAAAATTAATCAAAGTAACCCCGGTTTACGGTACCTATAAACATTTTCTGACAATATGTAAGTAAAGAAACAGTAAGAAAAAGTTTTGTCTGGTTCAGTTTTGTTAAAAAAACAGTATTTCTATGTTTAAGACATGATTTTATGTATGATTTAAATGAAATAACTGCTTATTTTTTTTTGTATTTGTGGCCTTTGATGGAAAAAAAATTTCAGAGTTAATGTTATTTTTTTATGCAAAACGGACGTATACGCTCATAAAAGCTTGCACAGCACCTATTACTTTCTAATAACCAAACACATCAAAAGAGGGTTAAAATACCTACAAATTGATATATAACACATATAATATTAATGCTGTAAAAAAAATTTGTGAACAAAAAACTAATACAAAATCTTTAAACAGCTCCCCTGTAAAATGTAATTTTTTGACTTGTGTCGCTTTTGTATTTAATGGACGGTATGCAATGAAATAAAAAATATGACAATAAAAAAAACAGAATTTAGCTGTTTAGCCTGTTCATGAAAACCGACGCCATGTTTTAAAAAATATTACTTACCGGCCTAGGCCATTAAATTCGTATGAAAATCCTTTACTATTATCTCGAGGTCATCCACCTGCTCATACTTTATTATCCTATTATGACGAAAATAATGACAACATTTCATTGCATGTTTGAGAAAAACAAATTACCACTAAAATTACAAGCGGAAGTCCCTATTCATTCTCTATTACTAGAAAGAGACTTCCACTTGTAATATTAGTTGTAATTCGTTATGCAATAGACTCTTGGTTACATTATTAGTCAAATTCAGTATACAGAAAAACTGTTCTGATACATTTACACATCACATAATCAGCTTTTTCGACGTAGGCCTCTTCCACTAACTATGCGTGAACGCATTAGGAGGTACAGGTGTAGTGAGAAATTACTTGCCTTCGGAAACGTTCGTAAACACATGCTGTTTCAGGCAGTGTCACCGAGTCTGACTAAAGTAGCATGACAGCTATTACTGTCAGTCTCAGTGAGATAGACTGAAAAAGCATGACGTTGACGAACGTTTCCGAAGGCAAGTCATTTCTCACTACATCTGTAAAGCCCATAATCGCAACGTTGAGCAAGCGGGTTGGCGTTCGCATTAATGTGTCATCAATCCTTAATAAATGAATGGTCACATATTACTTTCAAGGCGAAAGTTTTGGTGGTGACAAAATAAATGTATACCTACTGACTCTCGCCACCACGCGGCATACGTTATTGTTCCGTCAAACCAGTAGATAACTAATTGTAGAAGTAAACAAACCTCTTGACAGTTAACTTGTGGCTTTCCGTCTTCTCTTTTGCAGTTTTCCAGTGTATTAGAAAGATCTACTAGATATTTCTGCTTGATGTCATCGAGATAAAAGGTTTCTACGGGAAACGTTCGCCCAGGTACCTCGACAACTGGGCACGAGTTGAAATATCTGCAAATTGTAATTATTAAAGTAAATAGTTCGGGGAAGGACAAGGGATGACGTAAATCGAGTGAACCCTCGGAGACTAAGAGCGCAAGAGATGCAGAGCCTACGGACAATCGTCCGGGCTCCTCGCTATGTACGAATCCGAGACATCATCAGAGAAATCAAGCATGCAAGCCTGGGCGCTTTCGTTGGAAACCTCGCCACCCACGCGCCGACAACTCCCGCCACCCGCTGCTCCAGAGGATTGCCCCCTGGCGCTAAAAGACCACGAGCCCAACCGCTCATGCCAATGCTAGACCCCTAGGCTCTTCAAAGCTCCAGACAGTCCACCTATTCACCAAGCCGCAGATTGGCCAACTTTGAGCCTACAAAGCCAAGAGAAGGCCCAAGCTCATGCTCAAAACGTTAGCAGAAGAAAAACTCGGAATCGACAGGAACAGACCAGGATGCTTAGCCAAGTTGCCAATCGCTAGCGCTTGGTAGCGTATCGTAGTTTTCCCTCTCTGTCACTCTTGCATATTAGTGCGACAAAGACAGTTAGCTGCCTTTCGCTTACGATTGACGTTTAAGCGCTAGCGATTGGCAACTTGGCTAAGCACCCTGCCCGTTTTAGCGATAAACTGCCAAGATGGGTATAGTCCAGATATGGCTCCCCGACTCGCCACTCTCCTCATAAAGAAAGAAAGGGCAACTCCGTGATGACCCGTAACATTAGAAGGGTCCACGGAAAAAACATATCCAGTACTTTAAAAAAATCTGGGCAAATTCACACCTTATTCTGTTAAAAGTAAGGTGGTTTTTCCTTCTGTAATTTGAATTGATTAGACATATTCTTTCCGTGGACCCTTCATTTGCTTTATATTAATTATAGGGCCTTACCTCGTGAACACGTCTGCATCTAGCGTGGCACTCATGACGACCACGCGTAGATGAGGGTTGAGGGCCACGGCTCGCTTCAGTAGAAGGAGCGTTATGTCGGTGTTCACGTCCCGTTCGTGCGCCTCGTCGATAAATACATGACTGCAGCCTTGGAGACCTGGTAATAGTACATTACTATAGAGGACGGGAAACGAAGGGTTACAGGCCAAGTAGATATATCTGGCCGAAGGAACTGAGGCCAGATAGGGATACGCGGCCTGTAACCCTGTTTCTCGCCGAGATTTGTATAGTGCTTTTCTCAAACTTGCCATGAAATAAAACGAACTTATTTCGCCGAACCATACTATTTCATTTGTAAATATACCAATAGTACAGTGTCGTAAAACATTAAAAAAAAAACATTCGCGCCTAACTTTTTTTTTATCTGTTTGAGGTACTCCTTTTACCTGGTGGTATAGACATCAGTTCTAAGGATATTTTTTTTTCTGTGGCTGAATGTCAAGACCTGGTGTCACAATTTGACGTTTCAAAACAAAAGACAGCCTGTTTGCAGTCCAAGGTGTGAAATAAATACATGAAATCTCTTTACATATCATCTTAGCACATGACACCGGATACATAGTATTTTCGGGTTTAATTTAAAGTAAGTAACATCAACATTACGTAGCAATTTTGAGAAAAAATATTTTTTTCAAACTTGCTACGGAATATTGATGTTACGTTATTGCGACACGGGCACGCACGATGAAAAATTCACGGCGGTTAAAAGGTATAATTGGAGAGGCCTGCATGCAGCAGTGGACTGAGATAGGCTGACGACGTGATTGTTGTTGAACGTACCAGGGTTACCCTGTAGCCTGCGAAGCAAGACTCCGGATGTGCAGTACAATATGGAACCCGCTGGCGGCCGGGGCGGCTTCGAATCTAGACGCACTTGGTAGCCCACTGTGTTGCCAACCTAAAAAAACATTATTTACTTTCTTGTGAATTGTGTTTACTAGAAAATTGTTCAGTAAAATATGAGTTATCCACTCGTTAAAATATAAATCGTGAAAGTTTGAATCAATATATCGTTCAGTAGACTTTATTAGAGTAACTAGTATATACTTAAGCAGTTTTTTTTAGTTTGTGAGACATTTCGATAGTAGGTTAAGTATGCTCGAACGATCCTTATAAAGTTGTTGCATAAGTTAATAGCGGATAACAAAAGCTACTTTTATCGCCCAAGAAAGCCAAGGTCTAATAAAAGATTAGGTCTACCACTTATTGACTTTATTACCTTTATTAATCGTCGAAAAGTGGTAGACCACATATTTTGTTGACTGTACCTGCTTGAGTCATCACTCATTATGCAGTTGTTTGTAACAGTGCTTTTTTTATTTAACTGCAAAAATCACCTATTCGCCCAGCTGCCGGCAGCCCGCCACGCGGGTCCCACGTGACCAGTTAGAGTCTGACATTGTTTTTGTATTGGATTAATCTTCTGCATTTTAACTACGTACGTCTGGAAAGTGAAGCGAAGACAAACCTTCTCGCCCAGCTCACCGGCGACTCGCCTCGCGAGTCCCACGGCGGCGACCCGCCGCGGGCCCGACACAATAACAGTCGAGTCGGGACAACTTCGCAACACCGCCAAGGGAGCCCGAGTTGACTTGCCGCATCCCGCTGCCCCGACTATTACTGATACTTGGGACTGGGATATTGCTGAAGTGATTTCTTGGCTGTAAAATGCAAACATTCTATTATAGGTATACGATGTATGACTTGTCAGCTGCAGATCTTAGGATTTTGAATTCAAATGACAAAAAATCCTATTATTTGTATCAAATTTGCTTAGGAATTTCATTGGTCGGATGTACAAGGTGGCCAAAAAATTCATGAATTGATTGGCTTTGAGGTTTTGGGACTCAGAATAGATCCCTTAGGGGCTTTTTGAAAGTGTCAGGAGAGTTGAGTTGATTGATGTTTTGAAATCGTACGTAAAACAGTAGGCGCTACTATTATGCATTACGTACTATGTAAAGTAAGGAAGTCTTTCTGCGTCTCAAAATCTCAGTAGCAACAAAAATGCGTTTAGTTTTTATGCGGGATTTAATTTAACGCATACACTCCTGGGTGCTTAGACAAGTTGCCAAACGCTTAATCGTAAACGAAAGGTAGCTAACTGTCTTTGTTGCATTAATATGAAAGAGTCACAGAGAGGGAAAACTACCATACGCTACTGAGCATTAGCGATTCGCAACTTGGCTAACCATCCTGACCTTTTTCGTAGGTAGGTACTTTGACCACATGCCGCTCTTTGCATTGCTACTTTTAGCAGCATCGTATTGAATGAGAACAGTAGATATTTGTTACTTATTGAGTTTTGATTATAAATATTACATGTCATATACCAAAGAAAAACGACCAAGATCACCTATGTGCTCAGCGATTTGAAAAGCATTACGACGGTAACAAAAGTCGGTGGTCGAGATAAAAGACTTAGTTATTGTCGCAAGCTATACCTACACTCTTTTATTTCTCAAGTCTGTCCACTTGTGAGTTTGCAATGCGATGGTCAATATTGTTTGTTGCTCAGATAAAAAAAAATTAAAGAAAAAAAAACCTTTTTAAAAACAAGCTTTTATTATTTGTTTATAAAATGAACTAAAAAGTTAAAAATAAATTAACTCTAAAAAGAAATATAACACTTTGTAACTTGAGTGTAACCTTTAACGACAAATAAGCGTCTTCCTCTAGGAAAAAATAATTCCATATTGTACAAATTTATTTAATTTTAACACTAAAACTTTTCACCATACATAATTATTCAATCTCGTCCCCCCTTTTTATCATAGTCCCCATTTATAAATGAAAGCGTGAAATCGGTGGTAATCTGAAGTTCTGACTGGTCTGTTCATCATAATGAAGCAGAAGTCAAATTTGCAAGAAACGGTAACAATATTGACTTCAAATGTTAATCAGCTCGGCTAATTATGGTCATCTTTGTAAGGCCTGATAGTTTATCACAAAACGACAAATGATAGTTTATCATCAAAACACAACAATCACCTATGTGAGTGTGTATGTAAACTTTTAATGATAAAAAACATTTGTCGGTTACCAGATGGTAAAAATGACCATAATATGATAGCGGATTTTGATAATAATCGATATCTGAAATGTCAAAACGTTTCAAGTAATGAATTTGAGGTCAAATTTGCACAAAATGGTCGGCACCTTGAATTTATTTAGTTTGAATCCGACCTTATAAAAAATCGGTATCTTAGGATCCAAGGCGGTTTTTCATAACGATTTTGATGTAGGTACAAAAAGTGGGAAGCTATCACATCAAAAATTTCTAGAACTTTGATTTAATACTGATAAAAATCGATACCGAGAAGATGAAGTTCTTCATATGGAATTTGAAGTCAAAATTGCAAGAAAAGTTCGCCATCTTGAATTTAGGTCTTAAGTTTAATACGACCGTGATATAAATTGATAGAACGCGGTCGAACCGCGGGTAAAAGCACCAACCAGCTCGAGTATTTCTCATAATTTATGAGAAATACCCAAATATATATTCAGTCAGGTAAAATTAGCACTATCCTTTTCCCCAAGCATATAAAAGAAAAGGACAGCGAACATTTATTTGACATTTATATTCACATATATTAAAGTGGTAGGTATTACGATAGAAAGAATGAAATAAAATACTTGTCTCATTTAAGTCAAAAAAATGTATTATTATAAATAAATACACTGTTTTATTTTGAGTATTATTATAAAAGTATAAGTATTATAGTAAAATATTTTACGTTAACAAGCGCACTTATGTCATAAAACTCTTAAGGCTACTTATAACTATTTTCATATAGCTTCGGTGAATCAGCTTATAAACTTTATTAATAATATCACTACACGAACATTATTCTAAATTGAAAACAGACAAAGTAAAACATAAATATGACAAGTTAAATAATATATTTTTCTGAAACATATAATTATTGTTGTTATGTTCCTTATAATAGGCTGCGAAATATGACGTTTCCGGTATGACTAGGACAAGAGGTCGAATCGAATTTAATACAAATCTTGAAGGCCTAGGCCGGCAAAGTGCTTTTTTTTTAATTACATTCCACATAAATTTGTGGCACACAGGCACAGGCATCATGACATTCTGCCACTATGCAATACTATGCATACCTATAGAAAAATAAAATTTAATGTGTTGTTGGTATATCTTTGGCCGGCAAACCCTTTCGTCCCGGCCTCTATAGTAATGTACTAATATGTCTTCGGCCGGCAAACCCATTCGTCCCGGCCTCTATAGTAATGTACTATTAAACTAACCGCCCTGGCAAACTTTGTACCGCCTGAATGTAGGTAAAAAAACAGACTGCTAATTAAAAATACACATCGTCTCTAACAAACCATTTACGATCCCCGGATAAATATATCCGACAGATAATATAATCACTATAATTTTGGCCAGGCATATAAAATAATAAGGGCAGCAAACATTTATCGGACAGATTCGCAAAGAAGTTCGTATGTTCCTACGGTACTTTCACATTCTAAATGTATTTTCGATGAATACGTTATCATTTTCCAGTCGAAATCGAATAATTATGGTTCAAAAAAATCTGTAAATTTTTATTTGTTAAACATGTTCATAATCTTGCCATAAATTCTATGTCTTCCACTTGCTCAGGAATTGCAACATAATGTCGATCGAAATATTCTTTTTCTATTTGTAATAAATGTTTTCCTCTAGTTTCTGGTGACAACCAATATATTAAAATCACTACCAATAGTGCCACAATTGTATATAAGAATAAAGAAATGTAAAAAGGAAAAGTATAACTATACCGCATAGAAAGTGTAGGAAAATAAAGCGTCGAAACGTAAAGGAAGCGAGAAAAAATACACGACATGTATGTATAGTATTTTTGAGGTATGGTCTCAATAAATAATGCAAAAGTTAAATTACCTGGTCCACATTCAATTAAAACATGACAAATCAACACTGTAATATAAAAAACATAAGCCTGACTTTTTATTTGCTCTGTATATACCCATATAGTAAGAGAAAACACATAAAGGAATGGTATGACAGATGCACAAAGATAAATAACCTTGCGTCTCATTACATAAGAGGCAAGAATTAATAGAAACGAAATAGATATCGTACCGAA
This sequence comes from Thaumatotibia leucotreta, assembly GCA_025490895.1. Taxonomy (NCBI): domain Eukaryota; kingdom Metazoa; phylum Arthropoda; class Insecta; order Lepidoptera; family Tortricidae; genus Thaumatotibia; species Thaumatotibia leucotreta. The sequence continues at coordinate 5,211 of JALPQI010009835.1, read as the reverse complement.
ATACGCTAAGATAGTGTGTAATGAAGTGCGGGTAACGTTATTATCGTCGGAAGCGTCGCTGTTTACAGTTAAAAGTATTGTTTCCACCGAAGACGAACATTTGGCTACAGTGACAAAGAGGATTGTGATGAGAAGGGATAGCCAGAAAAGTTTTGGGGAGGCGCGTCGCCGGGCGGTGGTGACGATTTGGAGCTCCGAGCGCGCCTCATCTCCGTCCGGCCTCAGCCACAGCAGCGCAGACTTACTGTCCTCGCCACGGCCTTGGCTAGCCAACCAATATGGAGACTCCGGCCACCAGAACATCGATCCCAGGCACGCTAGCGCTATCACAATCACACCCAATGACACATATGGTGACCCATTGCTCAAAATTTTCGTATTATACAAAAACTGTATTACTTGTGCGCCTAAAATTTTCAGAGTTTCAGCTGCTACAAGGTATGCGAACCGGTGTTTCGATCTGCTGTATTCACAAATAGACAAAGTAGTTATTATTACTACTCCCCCCTTCATTGCAGATACGATTAAATTCTCAAATACAAACGGTCCTCGATATGGAACGTAACTAAGGATGGCAGACAGCAGGCAGAGAATATAAAGCAGCATGAAGGCAGGTTTGCGTCCGTAGACCTCTAACAGGAACGCCACTAACATTATTCCTGGTAATACGCCGAATATACTTAAAATACCTGAAAAATAAAATAAAGATTTAGCATTTTGGAATGTTTTTGTCAAAATGATTTCAGTTTGTGTAAACTTTTGATAACTAAGAATAAGTAAATTTATTGAAAGATTAATCGACGATCACGACTTGGAAATTAATTTGGCACTTTTTTAAGTGCCATGCATTAATATACAAATCAAATCGAAATTAAAGTTAAATAATTATCATTGGAAATATAGACGAAGGTCAATTCGATCTTGCATTATGCGAGTAAAAAAAAGATAATTGCAGCATACTAACTAAACTGCGCAAAAATGTCCCTAGTATGAGATAATTAATTTCCGCTCTAGTGCGGAAAACTATTACGTTTTGTGCATACGCATTGTAATAGTTATTTTCAGTACAGATAGTGCTTGTTTACGCGCTAGTGCAAAAAGTGGTTCATTTTATGGCAGGTTGAAATATTCGGAGGGCCATATGTACTGAAAAACGTTGAATCGAAATTCGTAACTCGTGTCGATTTAAAGCACTCCCTTTGGTCGTGCTTTAATTTATCTACACTCGTGTCGACCTTCATATTTTTCGCACTTTTATCGTACGCATGTACTATTATGATACAAGTGTGGAAAGTAGGCCTGTTTTCAGGACGAGTGTCGGTGACTATAGGTAAATTACGGGTCCACGGAAAGAACATGTTGATTCCTTATAAAATTCAGGACAAATTAGCGCCTTATCCTGTTAAAATTAAGGTTGGTTTTCCTTCTGAAATTTTAATTGATTAGACATGTTCTTTCCGTGGACCCTTCATTTGCGGAAAAACACTTTCTGTGCATAAGTTTAGCCTTAAAAAGAGCACTTTCTGAGCAGATGCATTGTAAAATATATTGTAGAACTGATTCCATGAAAGTGTTACACTATTTATAACTATTAAATGACGTAATCATCATTAATCATCTTTTTTATATTTATTGGGCCGCTTTTAGAAAAAGATAGCAATATTGGTTGTTGACCGATACGACTTTTCCTTCTTTGCTATGGGGTATTTTATCAACTTCACTCTGCTTTTGCTCTTGTATGACAGTACAAGTATAAATTACTTACTATAATACTCATATAGTTGTAGTTTGATATGGTAGTCATCTTCGTTTACATTTTGAAATAATCTCGTTAGCTCGACATTGGAGAGAATTCCACGTAACAACGGCAGACAAATAATCGGTATAAGTACAATTGGCTGAAACAATATAAAACTTTATGCATTAATTTATAATAACATTGTACGATTACTCGCACAATTTTCGTCCGCTCAAGAGCTAAATATATTTTACCGTAACACAAACCGGTCAATGGTTTCTCCCAAGACATATGCTATGAGGAAAAAGATATAAATAAACAGGTTTGAAGAAACAACCTGAACGAATATTATATCTTTTTCCGTGTAACTAATGGTAGCTTTCTAGATAAGTATTTAATTATTTAATAGTAGTTCAATCACAAGACCCATAATAGCAAACACTACAAGATACATACTAACCTGGGTGTGTGCCCCGCATAACCTTAAAATGTCTTTTATATTGTATAATATTGAGCATACAGTACAGCCGACCAGAATATAACGAAATTCAAAACGATAACAATAAACATAGTAATTACTTACTATTCAAGTTCACTAAAAAAACAAGCAAGAAATCGTGAATATATATACCTCATTAAATTTAAACATTCCATTTGGTTGGTTAATACCGTTGTCCATTCCTACTCTTATTCGAAGTTGATTCATGATAATAAAAAGCTTCGGCTTACATTCATTTAGGTAATTTAACGTAGTGAATTGACTAAGTATATGTGTATACAAAGCTTATTGCTTGAATAAGAAACTTGTGTGTAAACAAGGCGTGGGTGTAAGCGCACGCGGGGAACTTGCAACTGCGAAGAGTGCGAAGGTAACGTTATCGAAACAAAACAAAAAACACATTGACCCTTTCGCAGGTCGTTCCAGTTAACTCGTCGCTTATTTCGCTTTATATGTAGCGGTTGAGGCGTGCGAATAACGTGCTATTTTTGGACTCTTGACTCATTGTATACAAAACAGCAAGGTTGGAAATATTGTACCAGATGTACCTAATAGGTTACATACCTACCATAAATCGATCGCACCACAACATTAAATGTAAAAACATGCAAGTCTCACAACACAGTTCTTATGCTGACAACAAAATAATTATAGAATTGTTATTGAACCAACTTTGTCGATATTTTTATCAGTACCTGGGAGACAAACTGCAATACTGAACACAAACATACCTATAATAGCCTAAATTTAATATATCCTAATACAAAATAATTCAGTAAAATACGAAAATGATGAATACACTTTATATTTCCTAGGTATACCTGTTCAATAAAAACTAACTTTGAAATAAAATGTGAATGTACATACCTCTTTAAATTTAAACCTTTCATTTGGTTGGTTTCCATTTTTTTCCGTTTCCATTCGAAGTTGATCCATGACCCAAAATTTTGCTCACATTCCTTTAATTTAGCGTAGTAAATAGGCTGAGCCCATGTGTAAACAAAATGGCATGAATGAAGAAAATATGTATAAAAAGGACGCGGGCGCCAACCCGTGCGAATAACATGAGACTGCCGGTAGTGCCGTGCCGGTGCATTGCGCTTATTCCATTGTACATTCTTTATTCACTGCATACAAAACAACAAGGTATATACAAATAAATAATATGCAACGCAAACTGTGTAGACGTCGTACACATACCATTCTGTATTTTATTTTGAGTATTATTAGTAAAAGTTTTTTCGATAAAACAAGCGCACTTATGTCATAAAACTCTTAAAGCTACTTTATAACTATTTTCATATAGCTTCGGTGAAACAGGTTAAAACTTAATAATATCACTACTACAGTGTGGGTCAATAGAAAAAGAAAAAAAGGTAAACAAACCTGCAAACCTGAATTACTTCGTAACCACATACTTTCCAAACACAATCTTGATACTATCCACAACTTAGAACCTTAAACCTTGTGTTCACATACATTTTTAGTTAAAATATCTGATATTTATTAATAATTAAGCACAAAGAAATCTTCGGACGTGTTTTACGATATTATGTCAAGGGCTAGTCGAGATTTTTTACTCATCGAAATTTATCTTGTCTATGAAAAAACTAACATTTGTAGTGATGGGACATAAAACAGTTTTATTCCGTTATCGATTCGGTTTTATTCGATCGATTGTTTTAGTCACGCGATTTTCTTATTTTTTTCTTTGATATTACGAGTATACCCAACAATATACAAAAATGATTGTTCGTGAGTCATTTGGGAAACTATTGATCGTGGCGGAGTTTAATATCGGATACGTGAGTATGCGGCTTAACCATGACTGCCAGAAGTGGCGGTAAATTGAGGAAAAACTAAAGACGGGTATTTAAAAAAAATGCTACTTTTTCGTGTTATTACGGGTTTTGTGTATTATTATATTCTTCTGATATTTACTTTATTAGGGCTTAGCTTTTATATTTGGACTCCGATAATTGTAATTTGATTGGATTTTTGCAACTGGTTAAACTACGACTTGGCTATTTTATATATGGACTAAGATAAACATTGTGATTTCGTTACACTTTTGCTACAGAATAACGCAACTTGACTTAGCTATTTACGGGCCTCATTTCGTCTTCAAAAGGTTTGTTATAAAGGTAACTTCTTTTAAATTAAACTCAAAAGTGTAGATAAATGAAAAGTAAATGTCTGTCTCTTTATCTAACTTTTATTTTAGATTACAATGAGTGAACCTGGTCCATAGGGATTAAAGCCGCCAAAAATAGCTAAGATTGTAAAAAACAACGAACGGAAGATATGAAAAGGTTTATTTTAAATGTCTACAGACATTTAGAAAGAACCTAACCTACTTTTTTTGTTTTAAAACAACGGCAGCGATTATGGAAGTATCGATAGATGTTGTTAGCAAAGTTGTAAAAAATAGTGAGAAATGTGATTGACGGAATTTCCGACACTGTTATTGACAATGCGGCTGTAACAAAAGCTTTCATCATCACAGTCACTGATGATGACACTTCGGAGGAGAGTAGTGATAGTGAAAGTCACTCCGATTAAAAATTGTTAGTAGGATTAATGGCTTTTTGTCATAAAAAATTGTTCCCACACTATTACCTAATACTTACTTATACAGTGTGTGTCTTTCATAACGACATTGCTTTTAAGGGGTGAAAGTACAAGTCTTAATGAACTGAAATTAGCATATTTAGTTAAAGTATTTAAAAAAGCCAAGTTGCCAATGGCTATCGCTCAGTAGCGTATTTTAGTTTTTCCGTCTTTGTCATTCTTTCTTATAAGTGCGACAGAGACGATTAAGCGCTAGGTAATTTTGTGTTAACTAAAAAGGCGGAATCAGATAATCGTTTTGTTTATGTACCGATTGAAAACTTCACATTGATTGAGTTGCAAGTGTCAAGATAACATCAAGTTTGTTGATCAACAGACTTTCCTAATAAATTTAATAAAAATG
>JALPQI010009834.1:0-39260 GCA_025490895.1 Thaumatotibia leucotreta | reverse complement strand
AATATATACAAGGTAAGGTCAGCAAATTTGTAGAATATCCATTCTGTTGCTGCTGGCGGTTTAGACCCACATCACATTTATTGACGTTTGTATTAAGGTTTAGAGGGCTATTGTGTTGTTTTAGCTACGGCGGTTCTTTCATTTTATCGTTTGTATACGATCGGGCACCTGTCAGGTGGCAGATTATGTAACCTATGGATATTGTATCAACACCAAAGTACATAAGTATTTTGTTCAACTTTTGACCTGATGGTACAATCAATATCATGAGACAAGATTACACAAATCAGAAATCCCACGGTAAGTTCAATACAGGTTTGTATAGCTGGTAATAAATATGAAGATTCGAACCTGGAACCTTCAGTTACGTAGACAGGGTCACTACCAACTATACGGAGACGTCGGAGACTGATAAATATTAGTTAAGTTAATCCTGTAGACCTTCAGCCAATGTTTTTAGAGCGGTTGCACTCTCAGATTTAAAAAAATATATATTTATAAGTATCTGTAAACTGGGCCACGTATCTTTCGTGGGTAAAATTACTATTTATCCCTCAAATATTTTCTAAACTCACCCATTTAGATTGCTCATCCGTATGTAATAAAAAGTTCAGAAGACCGGACAATATGAGCAACGACTTTCATCAATAAAGCTTTTGTTATTGACGTCGACCTACATCGAACAAAATAATTTAATTAATAATTCTCCGCGTACAACGACACATAAGCCCACAGTTTCTATACAGTTGATAATTAAAACAAAATTTCAGCATTAGGTAAATTAATTTTGTTGATGATACTTATTTTGGATTACGTACCACTTTACGTAGACATAAAACCTATTTGAATAGGTAACAAAATTAAATTATTTCAGGTGCACATTTTCAAACAAGTATATTTATAGATATACCTTAGATAAATGGTTCTAGAGCGACTTCCAATTGTTTGCGTGTACATAAGGTTATGCTAGGAGTCTCTCTGCGTGATCGGATAAAAAATGAGACCATCCGCAGCAGAACCAAAGTAACCGAAATAGCTCTCCGAATCGCTAAACTGAAGTGGCAGTGGGCGGGGCACATTGCGCGTAGAACCGATGGCCGTTGGGGCGGAAAGGTTCTTGAGTGGCGGCCACGTACCGGAAGGCGTAGCGTGGGTAGGCCCCCCACAAGGTGGACCGATGACCTGGTGAAGGTCGCAGGAGTCCGCTGGATGCGGGTGGCGCAGGACCGGTCATTGTGGCAATCTTTGGGGGAGGCCTATGTTCAGCAGTGGACGTCTTTCGGCTGATATGATGATGATGATGATGATGATGATGATGATGACATAAGGTTAAAATAGTGTACATTCATTCATTTATTTGAAAACCGTGTAGTCTCATTATCAATAGAATATCTTAGCAAAATCCTGACTACTTATTTTCATTTGAAAAGCTAGTGTACGCTAGTCTACCGATCAAGTATGCTAGGCAGGGGTGGATATACTGGGTATACGTTTCATAGCCTACCAGCCAGAGAGCCTACCGCGAAATACGACTGTGTGTTTTACCTCTCTGTCGTACCTACTTGTAAATTCAAAGCTAACAGTGAAGCACACTACGATGGTAGTCCGCGTTAGGCCTTCTGTCTCTTTCTACTTTTATGTCTTCTGTTCACAACACCGTCGCCGTTAGACGAAGGCTAATATGGTGATAGTAGTAACATTTTTAATGGATGTTGAATTAAATTCCGAATACTGGTCAGATTCTGTCTTTTCCAAAAGCCATCAGCAATACTGACTGGAATCAAATACAAGTAGCAGTAGTGTACATACAAAATATAAAAAATTGCCCCTACCTTAGCTTAGCTAACGAACTCGATTGCTGGCAATTCAATATTCCGCACCATTGTAAAACATGCGAGTAAGGTTTCTTTTTCGATGCGACTGTACTAATGTGGGCTCATTAGTTAATCAACAATATCAAGTCCTATATCTTCTGCCCGTATTCACTATGGCCGACATCAGTTAGTAATAAATAACCATCCTCATAGTGTATTATTGTACACAGATTTTTATTTCGGTAAGTATTTACTTAATATTATACTAAAATCTACGGATTATCATTTAAATGAAGACGGAATAAATCCGGCGGATATACTTGTAATTTGCCTTAGTGTTGCTATGTAATTATGTGGATACCAGATTCAGCATCTAATCCCTAGACGCTACGCGTCATTCCTTTTCTTTATTCCCGACACCGAGAGATTACTTAACTGCACGCCAGCAAAAGGTGCAGCGACCTTGCATAATGCTATCTCAACGAGACTGCTTAAGAGGTAGGTTTATTCGGATAATTGAATATGATACCATTATACCATTCATTTCTGAGTGTCTCACTCGTACATACTAGTTGTACGAGCTCGTGCGTCTCTCACACTGATAGTTGTAGCAGTATCGGTATCATAAAATATGAATACGTCGTCGAAATGTGGCTCCAATACATATTTATATCATTGTCTCTTGACAGAAGTTTTACAGTAAGTCCCAATTTGCAATATATTTAAATATAATCATACCTTATGGCTTTTATAACGTGTTCAGTATCAAAATCCAAAAAAAAATGGTTGTCCCAAACAAAACACTCAGGTGTAATCAGCCGAAATATATATAAAAGGGACAATTTCAGTCCGATCTGTTGGCCCGATAGTAAAAGCCGTTGAAATCGTATTCTATGTAGTCAAGTGTAATGAAACAAGTAAGTTCACAGGCGCATACGGTGATAGCACCACGTGTCGTTTGTTGCACTAATTTAAGTTACATTTGCGTTTAATTCTATTGAAAAATACCTACAAGTTTCTTACCTGCCGGCCTGTCCCGGCGCGCAGGACTGCGCTGGAGTATAATACCTATTGTTTACGTCGCGTAGTTGTTATGCGATTAAGATACAATGGAAGGCAACACAAATGATCATCTGGACGATAGTGGCGGAAATAAACAGTGCAGTAATTATGATTCGGAAAGTTTAAACGGCGAGAGAAGGCATAGTGTGGACCTGACTAATATTGAAATTGAGGACTTAACTAATTCCAAAAATAGTATTGATGAAAATATACCTAGGTCTGAGAAAAGGAATTTGGAGAACTGTGACTTTGAGGAAAATGAATGGTCAGTGTACGCAGCAAAAAAGCGGCTGAATCGCAATTATTCCAGGAGCCCGTTACCAACACCTATGGATCAGAATAATCTAGTCGACGTTATGACAGAGGTATGTGTTTCTAGCTTGAATATGTTACCTAAACAGATAGCACTGGCTAAAATTCTTAAAGAAGCTAACGTTAAGGGTATATGTAGAGTGAAATACCTCCACCCATACAAGATTCGTATTCAATTTGACTGTGAGACGAATGCTGACAAATTTATATTGTCTGAAAATATCATGCAATTAAAATGGAGATGTCAAAAAACACTTGAAGTAGGTGTTTCATATGGGGTTGTCAAGGATATAGACATGGAGCTGACTGACGAGGAAGTTACGGCCTGTATTAGAAGTGAGGTGGAGCTTATTTCGTCCAGGAGACTTAATAAAAGAAACGACGAAGAAGAAAGCGGATGGAAAAAATGCGATAAGGTACGACTTTGCTTCAAAGGAAATCAACTGCCTCCGTACATTTACGTACACGACTTAAGAATCGCCGTGGAACCATACATTTTTCCAGTAACTCAGTGTTCTAATTGCTGGAGGTATGGACATTATGGTAAACAATGTCCCGCCAACAAACCTACTTGCCCAAAATGCAGTAAGAGACACGAAAACTGCGACGCCAAAAATTACAAATGCACTAACTGTAACTTGCCTCATATGGCGCTTTCAAAGGCGTGCCCAGTCTATCTTAAGGAAAAGAGAGTTAGAGAATTAATGGCCGAGTTCAACTGCTCTTACAGCCGGGCTTTAACCCTGTATGTCCTACCTCATTCACCTTCACATGCAGTGACCAAAGTTGTGACAGAAAGTAACTCAGAGGATACAATCAACACAGAGGTCAGATATCAACCTGAGCCTACTAGTACTGGCTTGGAGGGGACTGCGAGTGCGAGTAGTAAGGAAAATGACAATTCTAAGACTTACGCAACAGTCGTGCGAACTAAAGCAATGATACATTGTGAAAACTCGGAAAATTCGACGAAGTCTCCGAAAAAACGTATACTAACAGGATGGGAGCAACGTAATAGAAAACGAATTGAAATGAGAAATGAGAATTGGGACATACCGGACTTGGACAACACAGGAACACACGAGGTGATAATTGAACCGGAAACTAGCAAAAAACAAAGAAAACCGGTAAGTGATTCATTTAGCGAGCTCCTGAACAAATTAAAAGAAATAATTTTCATGAAGCGTAACTCCTTGAAAGACAAAATTTATGGCGCGATACAAACATGTTTAGAGTGGATTATTTCATACGCAGTGGAAAATATTACTGAATGTTCACTACTTAAAAATCTATTCTCTTCACTAAGTTAAATATTTTTCAATGGAATGCACGTAGTCTGAGGCCAAAAGCTATCGCCCTGGAACAACTTTTATATCAAGAACAAATTCATATCTGCGCAGTTAGTGAAACATGGTTCGAGCCCGACAGTACTTTTAAAATAAGCGGATACAATATTTTTCGCCAGGATAGGACTAATGGATATGGAGGCGTTGCCATATTAACACATTCTTCGATTACAGCACAAAAATGCAGAATCCACAATCTAAACAATGAAATCGAGATCGTGAAGGTTAAAATACATAATTGTGGTCAAGTTGAGTTTATATGGTTGATATACTGTCCCCCTAATATCGCCACTTCACAATCTGACTGGGATAACATCTTTGAAAGCGTACTACATAAATCAATTGTTCTCGGTGACTTTAATGGCCATCATCCGAACTGGTCAAACAAAACCAACTCTAGAGGATTACAAATTTATAACTCAATTATGGAAAACAACCTAATAACTCTTAACGATGGCCGCCCTACTCTTATAAAAATGGTGAACGATAGACTTATAAGTTCAACTCCGGACATATCCATAATCTCGACAGATTTGGCAATGAAACTACGTTGGAATGTTACAAACGAAACACTAGGCAGCGATCATCTCTTTATTAAAATCGACATGGACATTGAAGTCCCGAGAAGAGTTAGCTATAAATTTAACTTTAAAAAAGCTAACTGGGATTCATATCAAGAACATTTGAATAGCGAGTTTAGTAACCTGAAACTTCCGTATGACCTACAGGAATCGTACGATTTATTTTTAAATACTGTATTATCAGCGGCTGACAAACATATTCCTAGTACTAAGATATACCGAAACCCATTAAGCAAATTTCACCCTAAGCCATATTGGAACGCGGAACTATCGAAAGCAGTAGCGGAAAGACGATTAGCCTTAGCCCAATTGAGGAGAAACCCTACACCAGATAATTTGGCGATATTGCAAGAAAAAAATCGTCTGGCACAAGCTAAAATTCGGCAAGCTAAAAGTGATAGCTGGCAAAGGTTTTGCTTATCCATTGATGAGGTTACGTCAGCCAGTGAAATGTGGACGAAAATGAAATGGTTAAAAGGACATGCCACAAACAAAAAATTTACAGATGCTGAAAGCGTTAACCGTATGCTCAATAACTTAGCACCTCAATCGGCTTCCCCTCCACAACCGGTATTCTCCTCTACTAATCCCATGTTGGCTATTGCAATCGCACGGCACGAACTAGAAATATGTGTAAAGAAGAAGGATACAGCCCCTGGATGCGACGGAGTATCATATTCCATGATTCACATGTTGCCGGAAAATGGAAAAGTGTTTTTATTGAATTTGTATAACAAAATTCTTTTAAATGGTTTTGTTCCTCTTCAGTGGCGTGACATTACGATAGTTCCAATTCAAAAACCTGGCCGTGATCCAAACACAGCATCATCACTTAGACCTATTGCCCTTATGTCATGTTTATGTAAAGTCTTTCACACAATAGTTAACAAGCGACTTGAATGGTTTATCGAAAAAAACTCCTTATTACCCAAGGAAACAACTGGCTTCAGAAAAACTTGGTCGTGTTTAGACAACCTTAGCCGTTTAATATCAAAAATCCAACTAGGATGGCAAAAGGGCTGTGCTACTATAGGTTGTTTCATCGACATTGACAACGCTTACAATAATGTTGATATAGTTCACTTAACGTTGTTCCTGGATAAAATTGGTATTGGGTCAAATATATGTAAGTACCTATGGAATTTCTTGAAAGACCGAAGACTTAAATCTCAAGTGAATGATTATTGCATATGCAGACATACGGGTAAAGGTCTGGCCCAGGGCGATCCTCTTTCTCCTTTATTATTCAATATAGTTACTTCAATTATAAGTAGAAAAATCTTAACAGTCGATGTATCACAATATGCTGATGACTTTGTCTTGTTTAAAACTGTTAAGAACGTCAACGAGGGTGTTGTAGACATGCGGGTTGCGATAGTTAATCTAATCGAACTCCTAGGACAAAGTGGCTTAGAGATTTCCGTTACTAAAAGCAAGGTATGCGTATTTAAAAGAGGATCTATTGTTAAAAACGTTGACATAGACATAGGAGAAACAAAAATGGAAACAGTTGATCATGTTAAGTATTTGGGCATGTGGCTGGACCGTTCCTTAACTTGGAACAAACATATTAATGAAACATCACAAAAAGTAGCAAAATATTTAAACATATTTAAAGTTTTGGCGGGCTCGGGTTGGGGTGTTCACCAAAAACATCTTAGTCGGTTATATATATCGATTATAAGAAGTAGACTGGATTATGGCAGTTTTTTGTACGAAACCAGTGCTAATATCCACCTAGATAAGCTTGAAAGAATTCAAAATCAGGCTATGCGTATTACCGGAGGCTTTATAAAAAGTACACCTATACATTGTATGCAGAGTGAATTACTAATACAGCCTTTATTTATTCGTAGGCGATACCTGGCGTGCAAGTTTTGGCTTAAGTCCAGAGCAATACTTAATAATCAGTCAACTAAAGTGGTTGAAGATCTCGCTTTAAACCCGCAACGCCGTCAAATAAGATCCAAAGCTCCGCTCTTAGTAAGTGTGTCTCAAATGCTAGAAGATGTTGATATTAATGCAAGTGCACAGTTAGACATGTTTTCCCTAAATACTTGGACTAGCAATATTGACATCGCAGGCATCATTAGGCTAAATTTAGATTGTATTGAAAAACCAAAAAAATTATATGACTCCAACAAACTAAGATCAGCATGTCTGAAGTACTTGAACGATAACTACAATTCGTTTTATCAAATGTATACGGACGGTTCAAAAGATGGAGAGAGTGCAGGAGCTGCAATGTTCGATCCTCAGACTAACTCGTCAATGAAATTTAAAATTAAAAGTGACATATCAATTATGCAAATTGAACTCAGGCCGTGGTCTCCTATTTCACGCCGCACGCGGCGTCGCGTCACGCCGTACGCGGCGTCTGAATGCTCACTATAGAGATGCATTGTTGTGGTCTCTTTCACACGTCGACGTTCGCGTCTTGACGTCGCACGTCGCATACAAAAGCTGTGCGCCGCGTCTCTAGTCTTTTCGAACCATTCCAGCGTAAACATCTTCTCTCGCGTCAAACAAAATGTCATATGATCAGTGCAGTTAATAAATTTGCGGAGAGGTTAGATTATCAGTAAGAGAATCATTGTCATATGATCCATGTAGTGACAGTCAAGCCTTACTAAGTATACTAAGTGCTGTCATCAGTATTTTATGTTATTCGTATTTTATTTATTTGCTAGTTGCAATATTTACTAACTTTAGGCTAAGAAATTGTTACTAACTTTAATATGATCCTTGTTGGTCGAAATAAAATATTTTTGAATTTGAATAAAGAAAAAGACAAGTTATTAATAGAATCTATGAAATTTTTTAATGCACTGTATGATAAATGTGAAAATAATCATAAAATAGTACGTGTATCGTACGAAGGTACATATGGCGCCAAAGATTTTGATAAAATGAACCACTTTTCGCACTAGCGCGTAAAAAGCACCATCTGTACTAAAATAGTACATTACGACACAAGTGCGAAAAAACTGAACTCGTGTCGATTGAAAACATCGCCACTCGCTTCGAATTTCCTTGTTGCACGTGTCTCGTACGACGTTTTTTATTACTGATGGCCCTCCGAAGTGTTGGGAAAATGTTGGGAAAAAATAGTGATGCAGTCGGATCTCCTGTTCGTAACTTAACATCTCTGCGGCGGACGTATTGACCGCTGACGCTGTGCGTTGCATTCGGACGTCGATAGGAGCGGAATTGAACGTTTACGCTAACGTCAGACGCCGCGTACAGCATAAAATAGGAGACCACGGCCTCATTGCAATTGCGGAAGCTTTATCTCTAATTCTATCGATTCAAGCGGATAGATTTGTCATTCTGACGGATTCTAAAAGTGCACTCCAACATTTGGCTCGATGCTCCTCGAACTTTCGAGGAGCACCGATAGCCTACTCAATTTTGAAAACATTTTTGATATTACGTACACAGTCGAAGACTGTCAACCTACAATGGATTCCATCCCATATTGGCATTACAGATAACGAAAAAGTTGACAACCTAGCAAAGGAAGCGATTACTGATGGGGTAGAATTTCATTATGTACCTACTTTTGCGGACCGCCTTAGATTGTCGAAAGTACACTGCCGCGAACTATGGTGCGAATTTTTCAACCAAAGATCGCGCGAGAAAGGAATATGGTACAGAACGATTCAGCCACATCTCCCACGCTCACCTTGGTTTGACGACTGTAGTTTAAATCGCACTGACATAACACTTGCTATGAGACTTCGATGTGGACATATTCCATTGAACAAATTTGGGCACATGATGCGTAAAGTTCCGTCACCGAATTGTTCCGAGTGTGAGGTGGTGGAAGACGTTTACCATATTTTAATGGAATGTGTTCGCAACGAATTGAGCCGCAAAGGAATTAAGGATAAGACCTTTTTTGAAATGGGTGGCTGTAATTATGTACTATCTCAACCGCTCTCCGATATCGCTAACTCAATTTATAATATGGTAAAAGTAGCTTTAGATAAGAGAACAGAGTAAGATGTTAGTTATTATTTGTAGACTGTGAGATTGATGTAGTTTATATAGAGCGACATCGTCATTCAGTAACAAAGCTCTGCCAATAAAGAAAAAAAAAAAAAAAAAATTAAACAAGTACAAGTAAAGGTAGGTAAAATTTTCATTTCAATTGTTTAGAGTGCATCGATTTACTTATTTGCCAATTTGTAAGTTTATGTTGTCGCGAAGTCACCGAACTCAGTAAGCTTACCACGAGCTGTCACACTTGTCACTTTTCTAAGTAAGTAACGTTTAAAAATTCGATAGCGTCTATTCATTTCGTAAAGCAGTCTACCGCACTATCGGAGCGAGCGCGGTGGAATACTTTACGAAACGAATAGACGCTAACATAACCATTACTTCCTGACTCATGATACGGCTATAACTAGAACAGTACAACTTGGCCGGCAAGTACCTAGTATTAATCCGTTTTACCAAGATCGCTTTTCCAACTAGATCCAGGAACTATAAGAATTCACTTAAAGCGGTGTAACGATTCTCTTTGTAGATCTCGTTAACAATTCTCTTTGAATCCGCTCTAAAGCACTAAGGATTTTAATTTAAGCAACTCTTATTGTTTCGACAATGACCTGTAGAAGTGACAATGATTTCACGTTTGTTTATTTTAGTTTTGCGGACTGTTATCGACTGCCAATACGTAATGACGGCAATCCATATAAACGCGATTTATTTTGGCATACTTACCTATATTAAGTAAGTGTAAGTATTTGACTAAGCATTAATTGGACTTGTTTAAATAGACTTAGTCATCTTTTCTTCTTTAAATAGAATCCTTTTTATATCCACTTGGCCGTATTCCCGAGGGCATTTCTAGTAAATGCTTGCGTCTTGTTTGAAGAATCTCAAATTTGCTGAAGCTTGCTGTATCATAAGAAAATTCCCTTCGTATTTTCTTATTCACTTTCAAGAAATGAAATTGTTCCCACTTGAGTTTTTAATGTAAGTCATAATTTATATATTTCCTATACATATTAACACTAGGACGGAAGTAGCAGTTATCAGACGTTTTAATTCTAATGTTTTATATATACTCTGATACCCCTACCCTATAACGTACAGCTCATTCAGCGCTATATATACACAGAACCACATTACTCACATTAGCTTTATGACATTTTGTTGAAAGAGTTAATGTGGCCAGATTCTACAGTAAGTATATTACGCCTCTGTGACACTATCGCTAGGGTCATTGTTTTCTCTTCTAGACTGTTCTTTAAGAGGTAAAAGTATATAAATTAGGTAGTTGAAGAACGGAAAAAAGTCGGTAGAAGGACTTTAATTGATATACAGTCATCTGCGACTTGACCCCATTGAAAATATTCAAATCTTTACTATTAAATATAGTCATATATAATAAATGTTTTTTGTCCAATGGTTGACTAGTACCTAGAGCCTGCCTTAGGTAAGTTAAGGCATTAAGTCCGCCAACTGCACTTTTTTATTGTGCAATGAAGAATAAATAAATAAATATATCTATTATGTAAGTAAGTCATTCTATTCAGAAGCACATACTTAATACTGCGCTACTACGCACTGCCCCGTTGATATTACATCTAATAACTACATCTAACTAGATAGTTGCTCTACTTGTCAGTAGAGCTAAAATGAAACTCGCCTAACCCAAGCCGTTTGGTTAGTACCTACACTTTCGCCGCCAAGGAAAACAATCGTTCGGGGCAAGAGCTATATCCGCCGGAGTGGTCGTTTCCGGGAATAGGCTATGTTTTAAAGGTCTTCGCACACAGTCTTAGCCGCATCTCTTCATCTTCCGGCGCTGAACATCAATGTGACAAAGGATCAGATTTGGAAAAGACACATTCTGACAGAGCGTTGAGTATTAAGTAAAGGAGTTGCCTTCCAGTAGCTCATCCACCTGCCAAAAATCGTGGTCAAGAGACAAAGAAATCAAACAAAAATACTTCTTTAATTGATTTATACGCAGTTTAGTCAAGATCCGTCAACATGAAATTAAAGGTTTGCCCTTTGTGGGCTGTTTTAAAAATCCCACAAGGTTCAATTAGCGCAAGTAAGCCTCAGCCTTAAATCTGTATCAAACTAATCGTATTGGCAAGTTCTCGTTGCACTAGCTTTCATGGACGCACCAAGCTCTCTGTTGATTTGTTGGACGTTTGTAAACTACGAGTAGAAGAAATACGGGAACATATTCCCATCCTCATAGGATACAATTTAATATTATGATTTTGTTGTTGATTTGTTTGAATTTGGAAAAAAATACGTAGGACTCTTCTATTACCTATAGATGCGTATGGACGCATTAGGTGGTAATGCCCATAATCGCCTCGCTGGGCAAGCGGGTTCGCCGCGTGGCAACGGCAGTAAGAATACCTACATTTATCATTACCCCAATTCTTCCCAATAGGGTCGTAAAAGTCGACCAAGGCATTGAAGTGTCACTGACCACACATTTATTGCAGATTGATGGTGGGCAGCAGCATCATCACTATGGACACACTAACTACAATCGCCAAAAAAGCAACAGGATAGGCAATAAATTAAATATTTGCAATATCACGAAGATAAATAAATATAAATTGTGAAAGTAATATAATTTTTCAGGGTAAGGAGAAAACAGCAGAATACTTTTGTTTAGCTTAAGTATTCTGCTGTTTTCTGAAATGAAATAGTAATTGTACCTTATGCATACCTGTGTGGAAACTGCTACCCATATTTCATCTTAATGAGCACATCCTTTTACTTTGTCGAAAAGATACAGAAAGGTGAAAAACAGTTTATTTTCAGTGGAAATGGAAACAACTGTCGCGCACGGCGGCGACAATATCCGACCGGGCGGATAGGTACATCCGATCCGGCGACGTCGGCGTTACTGCCCGACGGTGCAATTCAATTGTTTTTGACAGATCATGAAATGAATATAATTTGAAAAAGATAGGTGAGGATGATAGGAGTTTTATTATCCATAATTACCAATTCACGTCAACTATGCTAATATTTGTTCGCTCATATGAAGCCAAATTTCAAAAGCAACCGATAATGGTGTCAAATTCCTTTTTGGATTTTTATATTGTATCATTCATAAAGAGGAAATGGGAGTTGGAAGCATTTAGAAAAATAGGTATTTGAACAAACTATTGCTGTCGCTTTGGACAGCTTGGAGCTCCGACACACCTAAGAAAAGGACAACTGCAGCTTCGTCTGATAATATTACATATTTAAAATTGGCGAAAACTCGTATCGCGAAAAAAATAAAACTGGAAAGGAAAAGTCTATGTCGGAATGACTGTTTTTCTTAATTTAATATACGAGATATTTATTTTATGAGTGTCTGAAAACAGTTCTGATAATAATAAGAATATAAAAAAAGTAAAGCATACCGACATGAATATAGCAAAAGTAGATTTAATTGAAAAATAAGTGTGCTAAAATATTGATATCCAGGGAGGAAACAGGGGAAATTTGCATTTTCCATATAAACGGAAAAATACAGCTTCCATTTCCTCTTAAATGCCGTAAATACCAATACCTAATAGTACAATGTGCATTTACGGCGGTTTTACCAACCGTGATGCATAGTGTTTTTCATCACACATGAGAGCAAAAATACTAGTTTTAAGATAAAATTGCTTTTGTCATTTTGTGTAACTTCCGCGACGCATACATGCAACACAAGCGTTGAGAAAGCAAGTGCGATGAAAAATAAATGATCTTTACCTAATATTCGTTTTGGTTAATAAATATTCTATCTAGTTTTAACTTTGTAATATATTGCAAAGTTCAAAATCAGACATCTCATTATTTATAGCAGTTTAGGTACAAGTAACATTTTGATTAAGGTTTATATTACTGTTATTACCCCTAATTAACTACTCTAGCTAGAATTGGGAATACAGGCGCCTTTAGCGCAACAATGCAGCAAAACAGCTATGCTTTATATGATGTCTGGTAATATCAATATGAAAGCGTTATAGTTTACGAGCACAGATGTAATAATATATACCATAGATCAAGCAAACGTATCTACTTAGCGTGTCGTGAGTGAAATCCACTGAGTTGTCCGTCTTTAATCGCAGCTTGCAGCTTTCGGGCGTCAAATTTTGTAAGTTGAAGTGAACAAAAACATTAATAATGCCTCCTTTAGTAATATTAATTGCAACAACACAAAAAAATATGAATACTCATAGGGCCTGAGACATATTTAAAATCATAGGCAAGTAACAACTTCAGTACAAAATCTGACACGCTCGGCCGCCATACAAATGAATGAATTTGTTTCTTCTATCCAAATCTCAGAGAGATTTTGAGAGTACTCAGTAGAGAAGTAGTGGAAAATTTGTATGTAAGATAACTTATACTGCCATTTCTGATGATGATGTGGACTTTCCTTTCCTATCATTGTTTGTGGCATATGACAGCATAACTACATAGACGCTCGTCGTTTCTCATCCTTATAATAGAGACACCAAACAACCTAGTACGTCATGTTTATTGCCGACATTGTAAATATTGTACCTGTCTACTGTCGAGTATATAATGTAGCAACTTAACCCATATCAAAAAGAACGAATGCCGTGAATATAAAAATATGTCTCGCGTGACTTAAGACACGCCCAAAGACTACTGTCGGAGTTGGGTAGAATTTATTCGAGAAAGTTGGACATTAAATCAAAAAGGGTACCACCAACTTTACGGCCAACGAGGTACATTTGAGAATTAAATTTTATAGTGTTTGATGTGATAAGCTAGTCATGTTTTATTTATTTTATTGTAAAGGTGCATTCAGACCAAACGAACATTCGCTATACTAACCCCACTCTACGAAATTCGATCGTTAGGTACACAAAACGTGATTGGTTGATTTCGTAGAGCGGGGGATAGAACAGCGAATGCTCTTTTGGTCTGAATGCACCTTAATACGTGTTCAAACTGGATCAAAATGCTGTACACATATTAAGGAATGACTTAAAAATAAATAAAATGTTTCTTATAATCAAGTATTTTCTGTCTTAAAAATTACTTTATCGATATAGATAGTACTCGTAGGTACCTGAAGTCTCGGGATACTCGCTCTAATTGATTTAGGATCGCACCTAATCCTACGTCAGCGTCATCTCGTCTAGAATGTAGGTACGTAACGGGCTCCGAGGATATTAGCGATAAGTGCTATGCTCATGACACCGTGACGTAAGATACGGACAGACATTGCATTTGCTTCTCCATTTCTCCGGCTTCAAGATGCGCCCGGACTGATTCTGATCTTGAGGTAATTAGATTCCGATTCTAAATTAAAGCCTAAATAATTATAAATTAAGTTGCGAACTCGTTTTAAACAGTTACCTTTTAAAAAAAAATGTAGTCTGCAATGTATATCATAAAATATGGTTAATTTTATTTTCTCATGATAATAATAGGGCGCAGGATTAAATAGTAAGTAGGTTGTAATCTAGGAAAACGGTCGAAGTATTTTCCGTAGAAAGAAAGAAATAATATTGATAACACATAAAGTTCATAAAAAAATATGAATAGGTTTTTGAAAATGGACTATGAATGCACGATATTAGGTACATTATTGTACCTATGGGCAGTAGCTTTTATTGACTTGCGCACATTTTTGCGATATATTTAGTTTAATTACTTCATTCAAGCGAGTTCTGTGCTATGTATTAATTATTAGCAGTGTTCAAGTTTTTAAATAGTTTTTGTTGAGTGTCTCTGGCTCACTTACTATGATTATCGTGTGTTTGTTTGCAGCTTTAGTGGGAAAGATCGGAGTAAGCGATAGGATACCGTCAGACAGAAGATTACGTTTCGTCTAGGGAATTGCGACCCTCATCAATGAGGATAACGATGACGCTAGGGCCATTGTGATAGTGGTATAAAAAACTTAGCAGATTTCGTGAGCTCACTGTTACCAGGCTCCGAATACAGACACGTAAGCCTCGGGTGTTAGCTTGGACGCCTTCTCATGTTAAGATAATTCAAAGGTGTGGCCTAAAAGAGTAGCCAGTAACCATGTCAATATTTTATTGAGAGCTACACGATTACTAGATGATGAGCACCTAATCACACTTTGCTGAATATTACAGAAATATATTCCATCTACTTTCCTACTTGCCCATAGGTAACAGAAAGATACATTAGACACAAAAGTACTCTTACCTTCACTCTGAAATAACGATGTGCTTATGTAGCAAACGAAGGACGTTAAGTTGGGGCTTCATTACAGAGCCCGGCGAGTAAGTACTTTATTTGGTTTGCCAACAAGATTTTACTGCGTCCGCGCTTTTCCCAAGTAATTTGCACTTTACGGCTCAGTTCTAGTTAACCAACTGAAGAGAAACGCATTGCTTGTGATTACGAACTGTTTGTTTATTATTTCAGTTATTTGGATCACCAGCAGAAGATACTAAACCTACACGTGTTAGGTATACATATATTGAAGTTAAACATAAACATGGTGGTTCCGTTTTTAGTGGAACGCATACTTTCATCAATTGGTCCGCTTTTTTTTTAAAACGTGACTAAGTAATTGACGACAAACCATAAATTCTCGATCATCATAACTATCATAAGCCTAAAGGAGGCGATGACAACGAGCTGTGGTATTAAATATTAAATAAGAAATAAGGGTTTTTCAGGTTAAAAAACAATATACTAGGAATTAAAATTTCTTTAATACGAAAATCTCAATTAGGTATTTACATTTTTTCTTGTAGGTAGGTATCGACGTTTGCTTACGGCGGCCTAAACAGTTCGTTACATTTCTACAGTGACAGAATAATATAATATTTTGGTTTCGAAATCTAAAAGTTGGTAAACGACCGGGACATATGGCATTTTTTAGGGTTCCGTAGCCAAAAATGGCAAAAACGGAACTCTTATAGTTTCATCATATCCGTCTGTCCGTAACATAGATCAGTGGCCGTTAATATAGACATCTGCAATTTGGTACAGTTATACGTATTAATTATGCCAACAAAGTGGTACATTTTTTTTTGTACCACTTTGTTGACAAATAAAAAAAATCGGGTACCTCCCCAACTGGTGAAATGAGAATGATTGTTCTTATTTGATGTAATCCTATAGTGTGGGATATCATTGAATAGATCTCTTAAAAAGAATAAGGGTCATAGAAAAAAGTTTTTTCTAAAGAAATATTTTCGGAGATAATCGATCCAGAAGAAAAATAAATTGTGTCCTCCCCTCTAACTTTTGGTCCAATAAATATGAAAAAATCATGATTTTTCGAACATAATCAGCCCAGGCGTTTTTAATAACTACGGAACCCTACACAGCATGGCCCGACATGCTCTTAGCCGGTTTTTTCTATGTTATGAAGAACAAGCATACTAATTATAATTTTAATCTATCTAAAATGATTCTTCATGTGGGCACTACTATTACTTACTATAAAAAAAATATTATTTTTCTCTCTGTGGTACCTACACAGAGAGAAAAATAATATTTTTTTACACAACACCTATGCTCTTCCTAGGCCTCATTGGCGTAGTTCCAGATTCCGGAGTCGGTTGGTTTGGGTTGGTTCCGCGATACTTCGGGAGCGCAAAAAGCTATTCTGCTACCTCAAAGATATTGTACTTTTAGGGTGTAAGTGTAAATATTTGAAATGGGTAGAGGTAACCTTTTTAAGAAATACACCAACTTTGTAGAATAACTTCGTACAAAATTTACAGATTTTGCATGAAATATAAAAGTTATTTTTTAGCTCACTTGCCGGCTTCTAACCAAAGCGAGGCGTTTATGCTGTATTAGCGAAGTGAGCACTTCACGCGCAGCAACCACTTAGTTAATGAAAAACAGAAATTAATGAAATACGAGTAAGGAAATGCAGTTTTAATGCTAGAAACTTTCTTCAGAAAATTAATGAGGTTGACACAGTTAAAGTGAGGTAAAAATACGTGAAAACGGGCGAAAAGGACATCATGAATGACAGTTATAGCAACGTAAACTGTTTATTACAAATAGTAAATTTAAGGTATACGATTCATACTACCAACAAAAGGAAACTTAAACGGCAGTTCATAAAATGCCTAAATAATAAGTTGAAATTTCGGTAACTATCGAACTCGCTAAGGCTTGAAGAAAGTCGTTAGTTTTAATTTGCGTCTCTTGAACGAAAGTGCATATAGGTACGAGACTACGAGTACAGCATGTTGTGGTACCTACGGGAATATGCAGTCATTCACGTTGCATATAACTTTTTCTGAGAATATTGGGCGAAATTCTTATGACATGGCCTCGACTTCCCCGGCATTTTGAGTAGTTTTCTGATTCGTTTATGTACTATTTGTGTTTACGTCTCTGTGTTGCGAGTTAGGTATTATGGTTCGATATACGAGATTGTTGTATTGTAACTATTTTGGTAAGTAGGTACCTATATGTATTTTATATTGTTAGTAGTCTTTTTATAGTATTAACAAGTATCTACCCGTAACGTAGAAATACGAATGCACTACACTGCATAGAATTCGACATGGGAAGTTTATGTTAAAGTTATAATGGTGAAATTTGAACACCTATGATTTTTCGATAAGGTAAGTACGGGGAAGTCCTGCATATTTTATTTTGTAGGAATGCCCGTCATATGCGTCTTATACTGTTCAATTAGGGTCGGAAATCAGTTGGTCGTCGGACTTTCCTGATAGACGGTCTTACCCGCATTGACCTTATTCGAATTAAAATCTTGTCACTTGATATTCCATTCCGTGCCCATGTCAAATGCTAGTGCAGTATTTTTACCTTGTAGATAGGTACGTTAGTACAAACACCCAATTTAGACGTGTGTAATGTTAATTATCTTGCACGAGTCCCTTTCATCCCTTTGTCTCTCTTATCTCTGGAATTTCGTCCTAGTAAGCCAATTACTTAATGATAGCTTCAACAAAAAATACATTGTTTCTACTCGTATTATTTGTTCCTTACCCTATTTCATTCAATAATGGCACAACACGAACACTATTCTCCCTAAAATCGTCTTGCTTCTGTTATATTGTCTTACTTTTATCACGAAACAATACAGATAGTAGATAGGTAACTAAGCAAAAATGAATTGAATTTTTACATGACACGTGTCTGCTAATTTTGGCGATGCGCCCGTCTAAATACAGCAACAGATTAAAGTAAAATATGAATAGTGCGGCTCTAGCGATAACAATTTTGCAACATTGATCTCGTTCGAAATCATCAAGGTGAGAATGCTAAGGCCCGAACTAGTGACGGAAACAGAAAATTTTAGATATCATCCTCGAACCACCATAACCAATTATTAAGGCTTTACATAAACTATAGTTTCCTTAAGTGATTTGCAGGTACACGCTGACAAAATGTACCTTTCTAACCTGTTATTTCTTCGACTACTCGTAGGTGGGTACGTTAATTATTTGTTATGCAATGCGAGCGTGCTAATATCGAAAGATGAGAAAGCGAAGGATTATAGATTTGAACAAGGAGCGGAGTGTCGTACTAAATATTTACTAAGTATTTCCAAAAAATACATACATTATCCAAATTAATGTTAATTCAGGGACATGGTAATTTAATAAGCCCACAAAAAAGAGAAAGCCTGACCCATCACACACCAGCGCCCGATGACACATATGAAAAAAAAAACACGCATACCTACGAATAATCGTGCCGTGAGACAATTAATAGGGTCCAGAAGATAACGATATTCTAATTCCTGAACATGCGTGATAACATAACATGCATTATGCGCATGATGTAATCTGTGTCTTGACTTGACCCATGTACCTATCTCGATCGTCCACTGGGCTATCCCATTTCAAATTGAATCTGACTCCACTTACCTACATGACACTAACAGGGTCCCGGACAGAAATTATTTTATTTATTCAGGCCTGACCGTAGTATTCTGAAGGAATTCAATGTGACAGACGGCGGCATCGGATCTGCCTTTCATTCACATTGTTTTTGGATCAGGGTCGTAATCCAAAAACAATGACCAAGTAGGGTTCCGTTAGTATAATTTAAGTATAAATAATAAAATCAAACAAAAACAAAGCTCATCCTAGTTCAGAGGCAACTTTAGGTGTTTCTTTAAGGATAGAAACAAAATATTGTTTGTAATATGGTTGTGTACATACTTTTTAAGTAGTATTTCGTCTGTGAGATTTCTTATTTCTGCAATTGAGAGTTCTAATTTTCTTAGTTCAATTAGGTTTTTCCTGGTTCTGTCCTTTAGAAACTCAAGTCTGAGCTGCAATGATTAGTATTATATATTTAGTCTTCTTTTCATTTGCTTTTAATGGAGAGACTGCCATTGGACTTTTCTAGTAATCGGATAATCGGTGGAATAATTTCCGGTATGTTTTTGTATGAAGTAAAATACATTATTTAATGAGAGTAATTTTAAAAACCAAATAACGAGCAGAAAATACAAGTAAGCTTTTAAATGAATTACCTTCGAGTAATAATAAAACTATGAGAAAATCATATTTATATAAGATAAAGGTATTTGCACTAATAATGGGTTTTTAGTAAAATATGAAACTTAATCGTCCTCCATAAAATTCGCAAAGACGAAATTCAAATAACTTCTTCAGCAGAACAAAATTACAAACCTAATGCTTATGTATATTTTTATCATTCGTTATCTGTAATAAATATTCTTATTTTTTGCTTATTTTCACAAAATAACTGGGAATAGTAAACATAAGTTTTTACATAGTTAAATACTAATTATAGCCAATATTTTCCCTTTGTATTTTCACAGAAACGTCCGAATTTATCTTTCTGTCTATATTAGCTTCAATGCAATTAATACTGAAGTTCATTGTAACAGCAATTTTATGAAATTCGGATGATTGCGTGAAAATCCTGTATTCTAAAAAGTGTGATTGATACTCTAGGCATTTTGCCCTGTTTTGACCAATGGCTAAACATTTCTATCCCTAGAGTAAATTTAATCATAAAGAGACTTTTTTTTCATAATAATTATGAATATATATATTCTTTTTTTTTAATTTTTCATGGATCTTCATATTTAAAAGCATATAAGCATATGTAGCATTTACTATTCAAATATTATTAATTACATGTATATAAAATGTATAAATTCGTAGATCATTCTCAAATAAGTATTTACGTACGGACTTAAGAATGTTCTAAACGCTTAGTTACCTAAGGGCCCGTTTCACCGTACCCGATAAAAAATGTCAGATAAATGTTAGCTATCTTTTTCATTTACTTGCCTGTGGAAAAGCATAGTGATATTTTTTATCTGACGTATATCTTTATTAGTGTGGAACAGGCCATCGTAGAATTCTTAAAGATTCCAACAACTTCATCGTAAATATTGTAGGGCCTAAAAACCTTGCCAGCAGCTGGTGCTCGGCTCGAAGCCGAAACTCGGACGGCCCGATTTCCCGGTTTGTTACGCTTTTATTTCAATACAAGTGTCAAGTTTTGCCGCCTGCGGCGGGGATCACTTACGCTGACGTTTTTATTTTCCTGCCTACTTTGACAATATTTAATTTATTCGTGTCCCAAGGGTTTACTATTTACGCCCAAACTATTTAAGCGAGAAATTGAGAATACACAGTAAAATTCTTAAACGTATATGACTAGTGCATTTTAAGATATGCACGACTAGTACCACGACACCTATGTACCCATATGGTAATTTAGCATTAAACACACATTTTTTTAGTGTGCTAACCTAGGTAATTGACTTTGTTACTTCTGCATTTATGCACTGTGTTAGGTACACATAAAATATAACGGAATATAGCATAGGTACCTACGTTATATTATAGGGTATATATAAAATGCAAAATTTCTTCTGTGAAGATATATTTCGACTGCCGCATTTTTGATGACGAAAAATATTACCTCCGCATCAGACCGCCGTAACGTCATGATGAATTCTTTACGAGGGTACATTAAATCCATGAATGTTCACTGTGAAACAGGATTTTTTACTTTACGTCTCTTAAATTTACCACCCACTAACTTTATTAATTTTGTAATATTATAGTACATTGTGTATTTAGGGCGGTAAGTAAGAATTTGCGTCATAATTATTATTTATTAAAAACAATATATTTTCACAAAACTACTCGAAAATGGTCTAAATCAGGGATGACTTAATTTCATCATTTTTATAAAAGAAATCTCAGCGCGGCGCGCGGCGTGCGCCGGACCGCGCTAGTGCGACGTAATGTTGTATGAAAATCCTTAACGGCCTACTATGACGTAATGACGCACCTACGGCGCGCATGACCGCAGCGTATTGGCGCACTTACCGAACAGGTGTGATGAAAAAGTTAATTCGCATTATTTATTTTGTTATTTAGTTACAGTTAGATTTTATGAAAAGTCATGCAATTGTATGTATGTTGCTCGATTTAATTTTTATTTTATGTACAATTCTTTTTTTCCTTTCAAAATAGTAATATACAGGGTGTTCGTTTCGATTTGCGATAAATTAGACAGGTTACTTGTGCCATTAATAGAAGTTGTCTGGTATATCGGCTTTTGGAAAATTCGATAAAAAATATTTTTTTTTGTTTTCATACATAATAAATGAAATGGTAAGTGTGAGAGAACCTTAAGAATAAAATAAAAGTTAATCTCAGGTGACTGACGGCACATGTCAAAATAAGTAACATTAGAATGTAATAAAGGTTGCAATACACATGTTCAGTGATTAAACTTATTTTTTTAATAACTCAATAACGGTAAGAGTTCAAACCCTAGTTTCTTAGAGAAATTAATTATATTTGACCTAAATAAGCTTCCCTTAAAGTTATAGCATATGAAGAAAAACACGCTGTATAACAGTTAAAGAAGAATAAAAACTATCAATAAAAAAACAATATGAATTAAATTAAAGGAAATTACAAATAAAAAATCTCTGCCAAATTTCTGCCAATGGGCAGTGTGCCCAGAAGGCTGGCCGCATTGCCAATTTGCCACGTTGTATGGCAATGCTTATTCGCTGAACGAAATATTGACCAGCCGTCTGGTCACCGGTATTTAATAAACATTATAATAAATATTTTGTTATAACATCAAAGGGCAGTAGAAAACTCCAGTCATGTAAATCAGTTACAAACCCGACCGTTGTATTTTCTTTTGATTATCTAATATATTGTTATGTTATGATACTTACATATTTCGTTGAAAAGGTAAAACTAGTTTTATTTTAAGTTTACGGTTTTTTTCGCATTTAAATATATACACTTTCATCTTTGAAGCAGGGCAGGGGGGCATAGAATCAGATTAAAACAGACTGCATATTATTTTATGAATCGTTTATTTTGAAAATACGCAGGTTGACTTAATTGATAAAAGTTATGAAAATTAGTACCTACCTAGACAGCACTAACCTTACCCTTTAAATATACCTAAATGTGATTTTAAATTATAAGTGGGTAGATGTTGGATCACCCTTATGAATCTATTTTCTTCTTGCATAGTGTAGTTTATATGAATTCACTGTACAGTCACTTACACTTACACAATAATATACTTATACCACGAAAGCCTCAAAAATAACTGCCACAAGCATAGTTAGAGCGATAGAAGAGCGTATATAGGTATATTATTGTGAATTCGTGGTATAAGATAGGTGTACTATTGACGGTGACCGTACTGATTATAGATATTTTTTTATCTATCATTAAACGAAACAAGTTGTGCCCCTGGCAGGTGGTTTTCACTCTGCAGTTTAGGTAGTGCACGGTTACAAGGTTCAATTCTGTTTGTAGATGGGTAGTGTAGGTATAGTTTTATACCTAAATCGCACTTTTGTGAAGGAGCGGATCTTCTGTACTTAGTACTAGGTTGTAGTTATTCTGTGTAGGTACGGTGCTGGAACTTTTCATATAATTGAGATAAATATTGTCCTTTAACGTCAAATTGCCGACCTCCCCTGAGAGATTGTTTGAGTTTGGGCTTCAAGTTAAATCTATAATTGGCTGAGGAGGTATTTAATCATGAGAGATGAAATGAAGGTGAACATTGAAAAAATATATTATTTGAGTTTTATATGTATAATTGTTTTATTTGTAGATTGGGAGTCAAGGCAGAAAAACTCTTCGATGAAATTTACTAAATTAACCTTATGTAATTATTGAAACGAGTAATAACATCTTCGAATGGACCGATATTATTTGCGGCCTATCGCAGGTATTTAATTCACCCTAACCTGTCCCGAAAATTTCCATACCGTCCTAACATGACTTGAATATATTAGCGACGAATATTTTCATGATAATGCCGAAATATAAAGGGAAAGGTTAGGGCAAAATGTGATATCGCTGGCATTTGGAAGCGCCGGTATTGAATAGCCAGATAATTTGTTTCGTGCAAACGCTTTATGGAGGACGTGGGGCCCTCGTTTCGATATACTGTTATAGAATTTGATAGTAGGTATATCAAAGTCATCGTCATGTTGGTTGGAATACAACCGCTACATAGGCATTAATGTAGACCCGCGAGCTTGAGTCTCATCGGACGTGTTGGACAGATGTCTTGGGGGCTTGTCTAATCGCAGTATTTCACAACGGATAAGAATATGTGATTCGATCATTATTTTGAGGAATATTTAATTGTTTTGGTTTTTCTCTGGGAGCAAACCGATCAATGCAAAGCTATTGTGTCACCCAAATTATATCTGAAAGTCGTCCCTGTCAGGTGCAAGGACGGCTAGGGGTCTGATGGTAACCGCGGTTACAGATGACTGATTGACATGTTATGCATTGAATAATGAACCTGCTGTGACAATGGTCACAGCAGGCAACTAGTCTCAGAATTTCTAAAGACTGACATTTGCTATATAGAGAATACATAAATAATTAAATATGTACTAATAACCGACACAGTGAATAATAAAATGTGATCCGACCCGAGTAAATATAGGTAGGTACCTACTATATTTAAAGCTACTTAAGAGTCCGCAGCAAGCAATCAAAAGCGCTGAGCAAAGCTCAATAATTCAGTGGTACATCCACTGTAGTTAATTAAGTACTTATAAAATAAGTGACTTTGTTTAACCTTAATATCCTTTTAACGAAAATAAATGCGTGGGCAAAACTTTCGTATTTAGGGACGTTGGGAATTAGACTCCCATTTCAATCAAATGGTTCCATTTGAAGTGGTATTTCAATCCGTTTTTATTTGTTTCCTGTTCCGTGTGGCCAGGCAAGTGGAGTAGACCGGAGCATTTTAGGCCTAATGTGAAATGGCACATCAAAGTCAAAGGAACGTCGTAGGAAGAAACGCACATCAAGCAGAAGTTATTATAAATCATATTTACGAGTACTTGTGCGTAAATGTTTCTGTGCATTAGGTGTAGATATACATACGTATTTAGTGAGGATGTTTTTTTATAAATAGGGAACTTCTCTATCACATGTATTTAATATTATATAGTGATGAGTCTATTGTAATTAGATTCAACAAAACTGTTAGTACCTGAATATCAGACCGAACGGAAAACTTCAAGACATGTAAGTTACGTTTCTTACAATGTTATACTAAAAAAAATGCAAGTTGGTGAAAACCACCAATACAAGAATAATTGACTTGCAGTATATTTCAGGGCTAATTCTATGAAAACATGACCTAAAATAACATTTTATAAGTCGTATAGTAGAATAGCACGGAAGCTTTTATTGTACAAACATGGTCCGACTCACACTAAGCCGGCTTTTTTATTTTTTACTTGTATTTATTAATTGTACGAAGGACGAAGATATTAATGCACGCAAAGCGTCAAATTTATAATATAAACACAATCACTAAATTGTTGTTACTATAGTATACGATAGTATAGTGCACATCTTTAACACTTTGCTCGCATCTACTTAATTTTACCTTGACTCTACTTATCTTAAGGACACAATGTATATATGTGGCTGTGCACATGGAAAAGTACCTACCTAGTTGCGGGTATTGAGTTATGCATAGTTCCAAAAAGAAGATTAGCTATCAATAAAAAAAATCATGACTCTAGGTTGAACCACTATTTTTATATATTTTTTTGAATTTGCGACTTCCGAAATGCACAAGTTGAGAAAATTGCATTTAAAGTTTATAATGCCAAAAAACGCACTTCTACATCGAAGTTACATAGTGAAGGGTATACTTATAATTTTTGGGAGTTCAAGAATTATGACAAAGGTTAATTGTTTAAAAATACATGTTAATCATTTAGATTTCTTAGGTTAAACATGCAAGGGCGAAAGAAATACGAAAATGTTCATTATACCCAATTCATAGTATAATGAAATTAAAACTGTTAGTTTCTTATCGTAGTTACATATTCTAAGGCATTTTGAAATAATTGAATAAAAGAAATTCCATAATCAAAAATAAATTTAATAATCACCGCACTTTTTAACAATTACAAAAAAGGTCATTTATAATATAAAAAATCACCAAAATTATGTGTATATCGATGATTTATCACATAATTTAACTATATTTAGCATTGTGTGCCACAATGGTGTCATCGAAATAACGTTAAACCATTTTTTTTATCAATAAAGTTTAGTGACCCGGTCGAAACTAATGTATGGAAACGTAACTAGAGTACCTTGTCACGACCTTTACTAAACTTTAGTAGCTTAAATGTAAAGGCACTATTTTAGTACCTATAACGCAAAAAATATTTGTATCAAAATGTTATTTGGTACAATTATTGCAGAAATCAATATATTTTTATGTATAAAAATGTCCGTTATTTTCGACTACTCTATAACATATATCAAAATGAATCAAATCGGAGTCGGACAGTTGGGTACCCTTCCTTGTTAGAAAGAGGCATTTCACTACCCGCGACGGAAATATTGACAAAATAATTCAAATTTTAAACGCTTTTAAGACATGGCGTAACAAGGTACCCTGAGTACTAAACTTTATGGTCGGAGAAATATACTAAAAAAACATAATTTTACTGATATTCTTGTACACACGTGTTCCTTAGGATGTAAATAACCCAATTATAGCACAAACCCATTTTGGCACTTTTTCACCCGCTTCGACAAAAACTCATGTACCTAACTCTGTAACTAAATGCCGTGACTAGGTACCTTTCCATGTGCGCAGCCACATATTTTAGTGGGGAATCTGAAACATTTCGTATATCTACTAGGTACGCAAAAAATTGGTCTGGGTAAACAAAAATTCTTACATATATTACCTACATATCACTTATCCAACCTTATCCTACATGTAATATACCTAAATAATTATTTATATAACTGAATTAACGCAGTAATATAAATTGATAGATGCAAGAAAGAAAAAAATCACTAATCATATACTATTTTTCCGTATAATATTACTAGTAACTCACAAGTAATTACCCGAAAGTGAAATATGACGATCATTTCGAAGCAAATTGATAACAAACTAACCTGACCTTTAAAGTCCCGTGGGAACTGGATCAATATCCAATTTGGCGAAGGAAAATAATTTCCCGCTCCCCAGGGTCAACGAACTGCTTATCACGTGCTATCCCATCCTTAGACGTGCTAGAGACTACTTCCATGAACTCCGTCCGTATCAAGGCCGCCGGCCGTCGTAGCCTAGTTGTTGGTGACCTGCCTAAGTGCCTATGGAGCTGGAGATCACGGGTTGAAATCCCAGTCAAGGCATTTATTTGAGTGTTTAATTAACGTTTGTATTTGTTCCTTAGTTATGGTTGTTTTCTTTGTAAGTAGGTAAGTAAGGTAGCCTAATTTAGATAAATGTATCTCGAAGTCATAACGCTACTTCTGTCATAAGAAAGAATAAAATTACTTACCTATCGATAAAATAATATCTAGTAGAAGTCCCTAGCAAAATTTTGTTCGTGCCACCGTGACTTCTACGTCGAAGAATAGAAGTGTACGAGTCAAAAATAGTCTCTAATAATTATTATTAGGTATGTAGATAGGTACTTATTCCTATTATAGGAATAAGTACCTACATTAGTACACCTACCTACATTGATATTGATACTTTTACTTTACATTTTAAGATCGGAATACCTAAGTACATAATTATTATGCATGTAAAGGACATGTTTTAGTAAAACGAAACTGAAAACCTACTTATAAGTTAACTACTACTAAAACAACACCAATCATATGAATATTTAAAAAAGTATAGGCAATAAAACAACTTCACAATAGTTGTGTAAAACTACCTAAGAAGTAATTACTCGCAGATTCCGATGAAATAATATGTGTAAATTTTCGTTGCGACGGCAATTTTATTTAACGTGTTTGTTCATAATTGCACGTACAGACACGTGTGATGTATACGTGTATCTTGGTGCCAGAAGCCTTCACTTTCCGCACAGACTATACCTGTTTATATATTGTTTATACAGCTATATTAATGAAAATCGTAAATGTGTTCTAGTAATTCTTAGAGAATTATAGGGACTAAAAATTAATTAATTGTTACCCATACGATTACATAGTCTCCGTTTTTATTAACATTGATACGCTTGATTTTGGTATAACATTTTAATTAGTCAATATTATATTTTACTTTCATCATTAATTTAATACTGTTTTCTACCTACATAGTATAAAAAAGCTCTATAGTATTTTCTTTATTCCGAAATTAAAACTTAAGTTCAAGTGTCATTACATTATTTTATATCTAAGTGTAAAAGTTACAGCGATCACTCGTTCAGCATAATTTATTCATAAAATTCTTCTGAAGCACTTGAATCCAAGAGAGAATTTATCGTATTATACCTACATTTTATAAATGAATACAGATTACCTACCCGGGATTTACGAACATTGAAGTATTTCTATTCAATTTGAAAGTTAATACTTACCTACTTAACAACATGCACGATCACTCTGATATACTTTATAACACACTTTGTTGTGTTATCGGATTTCACAATGTATTAAGGGTTTGTATACCTAAATAAATTATGGTTAGGTAGTTAGGTAGTTGATTAAACTTGATAAGAGACTACGATCATAATATTATATTTCACAACTTCATTCTTTGCGATTTAAGGTTTACATATTGTAGTAGCGCCCCACGCATCAGCCTTGCACGGTGTTTAAAGGTTTTTTTTTTTTTATGTTAGCAACACTAAAAACATTCCCACTATCTTTCACCCCCTCTATCGGGGTTCCATAGTCGGCTCACTGACTGCCTCGTTCGAATCATTCAACGTTTCCGTGCTCAAGCCTTCGCACGTCAAGCAACACGCCGAATTTTCTTCAACGCCGAGTTATCTTCAACGCCGAGTTATCTTCAACGCCGAGTTTTTACAACGCAGAGTTTCTGCAACGCTGATACGTTACTGCTAACAGGGCAGATACTGTCATGCTTAAAGTCTCCAACGTCGAGTTTTCTGCAACGCAGAATATTTACAATGCTGATACGTTACTGCTAACAGGGCAGATACTGTCATGCTTAAAGTCTTCAACGTCGAGTTTTCTGCAACGCAGAATATTTACAATGCTGATACGTTACTGCTAACAGGGCAGATACTGTCATGCTTAAAGTCTTCAACGTCGAGTTTTCTGCAACGCAGAATATTTACAATGCAGATACGTTATACGACGAATATATGCAACGCCACCGAGTTTTCTTCAACTTGATAAGAGACGAGTCGAGTTTCTAACAACGTCGACGCCAAGCTAGCTAACAATAGCTGATGCTGAATTTCTACAACGCAAGGCCGAGTTTCTGCAACGCAGAGTTTTCTGCAACGCTGATACGTTACTGCCAAACCGGGCAGATACTGTCATGCAACTCATGTTTTAAGACTAAACCAGTAACCATACAAAGGTACTGTTACACCAAGCTAGCTAACAATAGCTGACGCTGAATTTCTACAACGCAGTTTTCTACAACGCAAGGCCCAGTTTCGGCAACGCAGAGTTTCTGCAACACTGATGCGTTACTGCCAAATCGGGCAGATACTGTCCGAATATGTAGCTACCGCTGAATTTCAGCAAGGTCCAGTTTCTACAACGCTGATGAAATGAAATGAAAAATGTCTATTTGATGCTAAAAATAGAAACAAAAGGAAAACTTAATCGTATGCGTAGTGCCAAATGGGGCTGTTACTGTCACGTTTAAAGGGTAACCATACAAAGGTACTGTTACGCCAAACTAGCTAACAATTTAGCTATGTACGCCTGTATCTCCAATTTTGGGATCATCACACGAGCACCATCAGCACAGCCCAGCCCAGATTCTGTACGCACGACATCTTTTCAACCTGACACGTCAACCGGTCATCGGCACCAGAATGTACCCACTGAATGCACACTGTTCTCGCTCGAGGAAATAAAATTGGACGAGGAAATCGTCAATTGACTGGACAAACTAGCTGAAGAAGGTCATATATGGCCAATTGCCAACTTCTAGTCATACCCCTTCTAAAACCTATAAGCGACGCATGTCGTGTTCTATGCGATTCTCATTTTACACAGACAAAAACGAGAAAGAATTTTGGCATTTCTGCAATAAATGCAAATTTAAAGGATAAGTTACTGTAAATAATGCAGAGCGAGACTAATAAGCTAAAGCGTAGACCGTTAATACATTTAAAAGAAAGATACACATTAACTGTATAATTTATTTAATAAAGAAAATTTCATCATGAAGAATAACCGCCGTCAGAGAGGTCATGTAAACACTCTGCATCGGAACACGACATATCCCTCGCCGGATGCAGAGCGCCATCGTGCCGCAGCGCTGCCCGCGCCGGCGCCGTCGCCCGCTGCCAGCTACAGCGCCTGCTACCGCAGGGGCCGCGAGCGCGTGCGCACGCCTCGCATATATGAGCAGAAACAATAACACACGAGGTACAATACACTGGACGTCTGCTGTACTCCTCTCGCTCCTGGTCAGAAATCAGGGTCCTGGTCAACTAGTGATCCCGTTATTTTATCATGGAGGGTCAAGAGATATCTATTTTATCATTATCACCTCCTATTTCTACCTAATAATCTAAATATGAACAAGAAAAACTTGATCACAAAATGTCTATTAATAAACTGTTAACAATTTCATTGCGGACGAGTGCTACGCGCTACGCTCATCCCGTGATTTTTTCCGCTTTTTAGCAAAAATTGACCTCCCACAGAGAACTCCCCTCGAGAGTTCCCCGCGCTCAAAGTGTTAAATCAACGCCATCACACCAACAAATTCCTTGCTGGATCTTCTGTTACACGTATTTAATACTTACTAAAATATGCTAACAGATGACGTGACATTGTACCCTTACTGTTAATAATATTGATATATTGAATTTATAATGTATGAATACATTTGTAAAAACCACGACATTTTCAAATGGAAGATTACCACACAGCTTCAAAATTAATAAAAAATAATTGTTACATGTGTCTCCAATAGACTTATAAGATGCGTATTATTTAATACCCATTTACGAACCACACGGAAAATATTATCTCCAATTTATGTTGGATATTTTATATGAATTTAATTGTTTAGCGATGGTTTAATCATGATCACCGTACATATTTACAAGGATTCTAAAACTAGTTTATGAATACCTTGGATGCAAAGAGTTATTTATATCTTGTTATTTATATTCAATTCGAAACATATTATATGCAATTAAGACTACCGTTCCGTCGTCAGAAGTTAATAAAGTATAAATTACGGAATATCGCAAAATTAATTAGTCATCGTACCTCTGCAAATGTGGTGGACATAACTAAAATTTAATCCCTTCAGGTTAAAATCAGATTCAAGCAATAATAATTATTTTCTAAAGCTTCCACTACTGGCTGGGGAGCTTTCAACGTTGGTAAAGAAGCACACTGTTATTGGAAAGATACGGAACTAAGATGTCACATTAATAATTTGAAATTAAAAGTAGCGTTTTTGGCTTAAAAATGTTTTTGCCCACAA
The DNA here is from genome assembly GCA_025490895.1 of Thaumatotibia leucotreta. Classification (NCBI taxonomy): domain Eukaryota; kingdom Metazoa; phylum Arthropoda; class Insecta; order Lepidoptera; family Tortricidae; genus Thaumatotibia; species Thaumatotibia leucotreta. Next base: position 8,225 of record JALPQI010009834.1, on the reverse strand, counting down.
TAAATACAATTGTGAAATTATGTTTTTTGCTTCATACATAAACACTAAGAAAAATATACACGCTGATCAATTATCTCGTAGATAATTTAGCGACTGGATGTGAGTTAGGAAATTATGCCTATAAACAAATAAAACAAATACTTGTTGAACCGGAAGTAGATTTATTTGCAAGCCGATTAAAAACAATATTGCCTCAAATACGCTTTTACAATAAAAATATAATAATAAAGTAACGCTTTTCCAGCAGAAACTTAAAACTTTTTATGCATTTCCTTCATTCGCTTTAATTAACAGACTTCATTTTAAAAATGCATTGGCCAACACAACCCTGGCTTCCATTCTTTGAAAAGTTATTGGTTTCAGAATCCATACAACTCCATCCAAATATTTGATTCAAATATGGAACTATTAATAATTATAGATATGCGCTGTCATTATTGGAAAAAACACATTCTAGCGAGAAGCTAAATTTTTTGACACGTAAATGGCCTAATGAAGATCTAGAAACACTTATTTTATTGGCCCTGGCTACCGCACACTGCGTACAAATCTTTATATTGATCCGAACACAAAATATTGACACACACACAGAAGTACAACTACTTCCGAAATTTATAATAAAATTCTCGGCGGAATTGTACACAACCGATATTAACTTCCATTTTTTGACGAGAAACCAGAACTTTGTCATCTCAATGTATACAGACGTACTAAAATAATAACTAATTCACTTTGCGGTTTCAACAAAGACACTTTATTTATCAGTTACAAAAAAAAAAAAAACATATGCCAAAGACTCATCGCAAATATTGAGTCGCTGGATTTCACAATAGTGGTATCAACACATATTATGTTCACTGCACAGTATAGCACTAGGCATTCGGCCACTTCTATGTTGGTATAGCCAACAAGTTCGTTGTCAGTGTAGACATCATACGCAAAATTGCCAGTTGAAGCGATTTTTTCTTTTATTTTTGCCTAGTTTCATAATAATGAAATTGTAGATGATTGCTATCAATTTGCTAAGATATTTGTCGTCATCGTCAAAAAACCTGTAAAATAAAAATAATTCATAAATTTTATAATAACCATGATTAGCATAATGTTAAATACCTAAATCAAAATAAGAATTAAAACTCTTTAGTTTATTTTAAACTTACCTAATAAAAGATTTGCTGTTCTGAGAGTACCTTTACTGTTTATTTTACGTTTCGTCTCTGCGTTTGAGATTTATTTCACATTTGTGCTCTGAACATCCTACAATATGTAAACCTTAAATCGCAAAGAATGAAGTTGTGAAATATAATTGATGATCAAACGAACTTACCAAGTGAAGTTCGATCACAATTATGTGAGCAACTTCATTCGACGCGATTTATAACAACCCACCCTCAATATTAAAGGACAGTTTTGTCTAACGTCACCCTACCCACTTATAACAAATAGTGAAATAAATTCTCAACATTAATACTGTAAACAAAATGATTCGAACGAGGCAGTCAGTGAGCCGACTATGGAACCCCGATAGAGGGGGTGAAAGATAGTGGGAATGTTTTTAGTGTTGCTAACATAAAAAAAAAACCTTTAAGCACCGTGCAAGGCTGATGCGTGGGGCGCTACTACAATATGTAAACCTTAAATCGCGTCGAATGAAGTTGCTCACATAATTGTGATCGAACTTCACTTGGTAAGTTCGTTTGATCATCAATTTTTAATTTCCATTAATAATGTATGTGTGGACCAGCGTATTTTAACCTAGCTAACCCTATGTTAGTTGGCTAACCCAACATTGTTGAATTGGGCCTAAGTAGGTATTTTACATCCAAAATGCAATTTGCTGAAAACTTGACGCAACTCACGCAAAAGCTGTTTTATAACACGCGCTTTTAACATATAATGTATAGATTTCATTTTATGTTGAATTTCTGGTAATGATGAGCGATGTCTGAGGTTTATTAGCACGTTTACTAGTAAAAAAAATGTTAAGGCGGCCTCAATAGAATCGTGCCTCTGTATACCGCAGATTATAAAAAAATGTAAACAAATATTGGTGACTTTAACATTTGACGTCTTTAACACATATAGTGAAACAAGTTCGCAGATAGTTAATATATATTTTTACGTTAATACTAATAAATATCAATAATTTTAACTGAAAATGTATGCAGACTCAAGGTTTTAAATAAGTTGGTGATAAAACCAAGACTGTGTTCTAGAAGTGCGTGATTTTTTATTTTCTACTGGCTAACGGTAAACAAACACATTCCCCGCTGCGCTGCTATCCCGCCTCGGCGCCCCGAGCCCGAAGCAAATGAAACGTCAACAACATCCGCACAGATTAACGTCTTAAGCAAGAACACGTTGTTTTAGCCACAATGCTTAATACTGGATACGAATGAGCTTAGTTTTAGTATAGAAAACATTTCATTCCACGAGTACTTTTTAAGGTTGCGTATCAAAAATATACATGGTGCGAATAAAGTTTGGGTTAAATATGACGAATATGCAGTGCAGAGAGCAGTCATCGGTACTTAAAGTTCAAGCCTTGGTGCTAAGATTAATAAAATAGTGATACTAATAACTAATTACAATTATTACTTGTTTTTATACCCTTATAAAATTATAAGAAAAATGTATACTCGTAAATTATAGGCTGATGATGATGATGATGATATTTTTTTATATAAATCTGTTCTTATATTTTTTAATAATATGTATGGATAATTCTTACAATATTTATATCTAAATTTTAACATAATTACACTCTAAATTACCGTGAAGGAAGATTTCATAACCTGTAATGAATCCCAATTGCGAAAGTTCCTCGCTGCCGGTAAGTGATGACGCTATAAAAGAAAATTGCGGCTTAATTGTCGATCGTGTTTAAAATCGGGCCATAAACAACTAATTTAACTTTTTATAGGGTATTTGTGTTATCGTAACCCAGTTTATTTAAAACGCCTCTGGTATATTTAGGTACACAATCCAGGGTTAGGTCGCAAGTGTCAAGAATGCATGGGCTTAAGCAGTTAGGTAATCCCGTGTTAGTTGGTTAACCCTAGATTATGCCAGTGAGCCTAAGCTCACATACGAGAATGCTTAGTCTAAATATTTATTCCGTCGGCATCTGTTAATGTGTCTGGAAAGTTTAATTTGAATTGATAGGTAAGTCTTATGTATTTACTAAAGGAACTTACTAAATATTTTAAAGCATTCACCGCCAGACCCCGTCCCTTAGGAGCATGGTTGTATAGACATGAATGCATATGAGCGTTACGAGCAGCGAATGCTATACATATATTATGTACAAGTATATATACGTGGTAAGTGTACCCTGAGTATCTAACTTTATAGTAAGAAGGAAATATCAACAATGGGGTGAATCGAAATGTTCATTTTGAAATATTCATAAAATTCTACCCAGGAATTGATGGTTCGCAGGAATATAAACAAAAAATACTATCACCATTATCTAATATTTGTTTATCCTGCCCTCTGTTTATGTTTAGTACCCCAAAGTTCGCACCTGTATTTCATATTTTTTCAGGATAACTTCAAAGTTAATGTTTTAAATAGGTAAGTATAAGTATATCATACATATGTATGTATGATATACTTATACATACTGAGACAGGCAGATGATGTCATCTGCCTGTCTCAGTATGCTGCTGGACGTAGACCTCTCATATAAACTATGCGGATGGTCACATTAGGACGCAGTGCACATAATCGTCATGCTGAACAAGCGAGTTGGCGATCGCAGCAGCGAAGATGGATTATGACGCTGCTGCTCTTCATCAATCTTCAATAACCGAATGGTCAGTGACATATCAATCCCTTGAAAGTCAAAGATGTCCAAAAATATTTATTTATTATTATTGCCGTCATCACCCGGAAAACTTTAAGTAAGTAATAGTGACTGCTACATACTGCTACATTACCATGACCCAGGCTTTTACGAAAATGGGTTACGCATTACTAGCAATCGGTTTCAAGTATTAAGAGTTCACAAATATTTAAATTAACTATACTTCCATCGAACGATCAATGTAACCCGTGTCTTGCTTAGTTGTCAATCGCTGCGAGTGGCTGCGGCTGCGGACTGTCATTGTCCAGCGCTAATTAACGATTAATTTTGAAGTACATTGCTTCTCACTGATCTTTTGTAAGAAAACTAATTACGTTTAAAATAAGAATTTGTAATCAAATAACGCTCACGGCTTGGATAAGAATCTGCATCTCAATCCTCGATTTCACTATAAAAGCCTGCATGAAGTTGACACAGTATTAGAAAACGTACAACAGAAATCACCGAACAGTATGCGTGCGAAATCACGGGCACAGCTATTCAACCGACGGCGTAGGATATTTTCCCAAAATCGGGATTAAGGAAGAAAACTTGAATGATAGTCATTGCTTCAGATTATATCTATATAATCTACCTATAGATATACTACTATAAAGGTTGTATCAGTTCGTACCTAGCACGATATACAAAGTAACAGTGACCGAGGAAGTTTGGCAAGGTCAGTGAAATTAAGTCTTGTAACATTTAGGTCTCCTGAGCCCAGCCAGGCTCACAAAGCTTAAGTATAATATTGAACTTTGTAATTGGCGTTTTAATTGTTTTTATTTATTTTGTGCACGATAGTAAAACAGGCGTATTTTGATGAAAATATGAAGGAAACTTATAAGTACACGATTTAGCATTAAAATAATATAAAAGGTATAGGTACAGCAAATTATAATTAGCTCAATCAGGAACCGTACGAAAAACAACTCTTGAAAAGGTGGTTACGTAGTAGCTATTTTTGTTGCGTGTGCCCGTATCCTTGCAACTTTAGCCAATCTCAAGGTAGGAGAATCTAGTTTTAGAATATGATAATAATCACCTAATTAAAAAAAAATACTTTAACCGATTTCTCCATGATCCCCTTATGAGACTCCGACTTGGTGTTGTCAACGGGACTATCTCGTGGCTACACCCGTTAGATTAAAAAATATATAATCGGTTCACGATTCTTGGAGATATCGAGTATTACGTACAAAAAATGTGTCTAATCGAGAACATTTTCCTTTTTTTAAGTTGATTAAAAATAAGTAATACCTATAGTAGGTATATTACGAAAAACATTTAGGTTCATTCATTTCTTGCCCTAAACTTACAATCAATTACATTGAACCCACGGAAAATGTTAGAAGTTTTATTACCGAACATTCGTAGTTCACATACACTTTTGTTAAACTTGGATAGAAACTTCCTAGTTTCGAAGCTTTCACCAGTTCGAGGGAGTGCTATCTAAATAAGAATTTGAATTGTTTTCCACGAACGAAAGTCGACTGTACCTAAAGTTACGAATTTTATTATAGTATTTAGCACCTACTTGAAAACTATTTCGCCCAATACCGACTAGGTACTAAGTAGGATTAGTACTGTCTTGATATGACTAGACGTGCACGAAACCTCCCACTTTTTCGTTTACCATAGGAACGGAATCGGCTTGTAACATTATACAAATTAAACGACATAGCGCCCTTATGGCAAGCGACTAAGTGGGACGGTTTTACTAAAGCGTTCACGTTTTTGTAAAAGTCCGTATTATCGTTAAAGTATGTACCTACTCGTACCTATATGCAGATTTTGCTGAAGTCCGTGTCAGTGGTGCACGTGCGGAATATAAATGAGATTGTTTCTCGAGGGAGCCAGACTGTACACTATATACCCTGTGTTCTGCTGATGGAGGGTAAGGTTGAATTAGATTGAACTTAATGTAACTTCAATTCGATTATCTATTAATGCAACCCGATCACACATACCTGTATATTAAATACATATCTAATATAATAACTATGTGTAAGATATTTGTAATATATGTATAATGTAAAAAAATTCTATGTATTTTTTGATATTCAGTATGCTGTACATTTTTGATTATATCTGAACGAGTACATAAAAAAAGATATGAGCTAAAAGGCATATAGGAGCTAATAGGAATACAGCAATTTAGCCGAAATATTTTTCGCCTAATTTTACTTCCCATCCCAACCAACTCATGGCAGATGATTCATTTGGCGTACCAACATTTACATTTATATACCTACTAATTATTATTTGGCAACTTTCATTGGACTGAATTTTCATTTGGCAACTTAGGGTTAGGTAAGGTTGGAGCATGATTGCAGGAGTGGTGAGGTCCATAGTCCTGTACAGGGCACCTATCTGAGCCGACGCCTTGACTGCCGAAAATCAGACCCAATTGCAGCGGGTCATAGCAGCCAAGATGGCGAGGGCATACCGGACCGTCTCCTACGAGGCAGCGTGCGTCCTGGCGGGAACTCCACCCTGGGACCTCGACGCAACGGCGCTGGCTGACATTTATTGGCATGTCACCAAAGCGCGGGCCAGAGGGAACTATCTACTCCCCGAGGAGGTTAGACGATGGAGACTCGACCCCCATCATGTGCTCCACCGTAACTGGAAAGAGCGACTGGAGACGCCGAGTGCCGGCCACTAACCCATCGGAGCTCTCCACCCCGTACTGGAGAGCTTGGTCGGAAGAGAGAAGGGGTTCGATCCTCTCCTTCCACCTTATCCAGATCCTATCGGAGCTTCGGGAGATACCTCTGTAGGGTGGCGGGAAGGGAACCGACGATGCAATGCCATGACTGCGGCGACGCTGAAGACACGGCGCTACACATACCTTTATTCATTAATAGTTACAGCAATAAACCAGTAAAATAGAATTCTGTTTTTATTGTAAACAATGTAATCCATAAAATAAGTACCTAGGTATGTTTAAGTTACAGTAAAAAAGGTCAGTGGCACTTATTTTCTTTTGAGGAGTATACATAAGCTTAAATGCAGAGTTCAGCAGTCGTTAGAACAATTCTTGTTAAAGTCGTTGTTTGAGCCGTCCATAGTCCATCCGGCTTCAATATCGGCTGTCCTTGAGCGTTGAACGGGTGCTTGGGCCGGTGCAACCTTGTCGTTTGCATTAGCACGTACTAGTTAACTGTTTTAATGCATTCGCCGGCTCGTAATGAGAGTAGAGTACGAATTGTTTCTTAGAAACAGCTCTAAAATGTTTTTGAAGTCCAAGAGTATCGAGTTTCCCCGAGCCAATAATGGAAGGGAAAACGTGTAGAGGTCTTAAAGTAATCAGTGAAAGGGCGAGTCAACGACAGCAGTGCGTAACTCTAACCTTAAGTTAATAAACGCTAATTAAGTACCGGAGGATTCTTTAAATCTTTCCGACCGGTAAAGGGTATGAGTGCTTGGTATTAATATTGTAAATATAAATTGGAGAAACAATGAATAAGAATGAAATGAAATAAATTCGGCTATAATTAAAAAAAAACCGGCCAAGTGCGCCATTATCAATTTATTATTAAAAAATACAGTTAAATCAACCTATCTCAAAAACTATAGGAGATAATTTAATCAAACCAAAAATCGTTGATTGAGTTTATGCATAACATATATTTTTTTTTAGAATTTTATATAGCGCAGTTTAAAAAATAGAGGGGGGGACACATTTTTCAGACTTTGAGAGCTGATATCTCGAAAACGATTTGCTTAAATAAAAATAAGATTTATAAACCTTTCAAAGACCTTTCTATTAATACCCCACACGCTTATATACAACAAAAAATTTTTTTTATCCCTCACTTACATGTATGGAGGGCCCCCACCCCAATGGTTTTTTTTACAATTTAGTATCATAATCCTGTAGCGGTTTATACAACACATATCCTTACCAAATTTCGTTACTGTAGCACTTATAGTTTCCGAGTAAATCGGCTGTGACAGACGGACAGACGGACATGACGAATCTATAAGGGTTCCGTTTTTGCCATTTTGGCTACGGAACCCTAAAAATGTTACCTATCAAGTACATATAGATAAATGTTAACTAAGTATGGTGGAAAACATGACCCCTGGTTTCTGATATTTAGTGTTATTAAATTTTACCTATCACTTTTGTTTTTGGACACTTGTGGGGAAAACACGAATCGTGTAAATAGCTCACAAAGTCAACCGATGTAAACGAATAGGTTCATTCAACCTTTATCCACCACTGCACTAGGTATATTAAAATAAAACACAAAAGCACGGACCACGTCCACACATCCTTTCAATCCACTGTAATTGATATCCGCCGCTGTCTCCTCGCGGCATCCGGCCGACCCCCGTCAATTATAACGGGATGAAGAGATCGCCGTAG